>MU696326.1:37996-64491 GCA_026770625.1 Nicotiana glauca | reverse complement strand
CCCCCCACCCTCTTTTCATATTCTCATTCATTTTTCCCTTAGAATTTATTTGATCCTTCTTTTTATCAGGATTTCCCATTCATGGTGTAAGTGTTGAAGCAGTCGCGACTTCCAAAGTTTCTTTTGAAAGAGCTTAAGAGATAATCTTGAGTTTTTCATCGAAAGGGAAGGCTGATACAACCCAGGATTCTGAAGAGGAGGAGGAATAGGATGGAAGTTCCTTGGTTAAAAGGTCGCTGGCCAGAAGACGCATCAGATGATGAAGCGACTCTTCCCCATTATATTCTAATAACCGATCATGTTGAAGCCACATTGGTAAGCTCTGATGATGATACTCCAACGACAACTCATGACTCTGATGATTAGTATTTTTCTCGTGGATTTGATAGTGAGAATTTGGATTTAGTTTCTGATGAAGTACCCCTTGCCTCCTTTACCATGCCTGTCCCTGTGGTGCGTTCTTTACTAGTTGTTACTGCCACTGTTGTTGCTCCGCTCCAAGCTGTTATGACTTCATCTATAGTTCCCACTACTACCGTTCCTCGTACTGAGGTTGGTTCTTCGAGTGGAAGTGGAGCGATGAAGTAGATTACCATTGAGGTCCCTGCCGATGGTAATCTTTTGAAAAAGTCAGGTCAGGCTGACGTATGGTTGAAACCTTTGATCGGTCCAGTCGAAAAATCCAAGCTCGAGAGTCATAGTTCTTTGACTTGGATGAATGATACAGTGCAATCGTCACTGAAGGTATTTGCTTCTTTTTACACTTTATTGCATTCTTCTTTTATTAAGGTTCTTATCCTTTTATTCTCTTTTTTTATTAATCTTATTGGCACGAAGATGATGAAGAGGGTTTTTCACACGGAGCAGTTAATGCATGATTATCATATTGAAGCAGACAATTGGAAAGAACAATATAAAAGACTTCAACTTGATGTGGAAGTGTTAGAATAAAGCAAGTGTACCTTAGAGCAGCAGTTGAAGGTCTTGATTTCAGAGTTAGCAATTGAGAAAGCTTCTTCAAATCAAGCTGACAAGGATAAAAATCTCCTTGAAACATCATTTTCTGAGCACCTCTCCAAAGCCAGTGAAGAGATTAGAGGGTTGAAGGCATTGCTGAACAAAAAAGAGGTTTACGCTGGTGAACTTGTTCAAACACTTACCCAGACCATAGAAGATCTTCGGGAGTCTTCTGATAAGGTCAGATTTTTAGAAAGTTCACTTGCCCCTCTGCAATCTTCTTATGATGTTGCTTTGGCCAAGAAGGAAGAGCTTAAAAATGAGATTGACCAATGGGAAAGAGATTATAAGACTATTGAGGACAAGACTGCTATTGAAGTGAGTTGGGATGTTTTAAACACATGCCATGATACTCTTGTGGAGGCTAGCCAAGAGGGTTTTAACTTGGATGCTGAGTTAGCCAAGATAAATGAGACCATTGAGAAAACTCAGCAAGGCCAAAGTTTTCATTCTCCTATGGCTGACACTCCTAAGCATGTCGAAGCTGATATAGGTACGGTGGATGCCCCAGCTCCTTCAAGCAACTCAAGCCTTCTGCTGCTAATGATGCCGCTTTAGATTCTTACTCTGCCCCTTAGTGAAAGTTTATGGAGTGTGACTCTTTTTTTTTTCTTGGTGGAATGTGGGTTACCCCTGGTCCTGTTTAGGAGTTTAGTTTTTGAAAATGACAAATCCCTAGACCTTTTCGGGGTATTTTGTAAAAATGACAATTAGTTTATGACTAAATTCATACTTAATCAAAACTTAATATTATAAAGTTTTCGTTTCAACTTAATTATCTTGAGTTTCTGTTTTACTCTTTTTGCCTTGTTTCATTATATAAATTCAAGGTCTTGCTTTTTAATTCGTGGGTTTTCGTCTTACACTTTTTGCATTTTTTATAAAATATTTTATTGGCTTCATGTATCTTTGAATCAAACATGAAATCATAAAAGAGGGCCCTTTTATATACGACACTTAATGAAGAAAACGTCTCAACTTCATAATGGTATAAATATACGAAAACATAAATAGGAACACACATGTTTCCTGAAATAACTTTGATAAAGTTTTCATTTGAACATTTTCAAGTTTAAATAACATCTTACATGTATTTAAATATCTTTTATTACTTTTCCGTAACTGTTTTACTTACAACTGATTTGCAACAAAGAAAATCGAAGGTTTTTTTATAACCCATGGATAAATACTGCCTTTAACCTAGACATCATAAGATTTGAAATCTATATGAAGGTTTTTTTTTTTGGCTTGTATTATTGGCTCGTGACTTTGCTCTGAACTTGATTCATTTAATGAGTAGACTTTTGGGCTTGACTTGAACTTTAATTGTTTTCAGTCTTCTTTGCCTTCTTTATACATATATCATATGTATATTATATAGTCCCCTAAGTGTTTGAGCTTTGAAGTATGAAATCTCGAGCACTTGATTATTACTTCCATGCAGTCCTTTTCCTGAAAAGGAAAAACAAACGGGACTCGGAGGTACGATTTTAGATGAAGACTGCCTAACCCTTTTAAATTTCCATCAGAATAGTTGTAATCCTAGACCGGGAATTATGTTCTTTCCGCGTGTCTTGCATGTCATAATTCATCATTTAGTGCGTGCTAGATTTTTTCCTATCATCTAAAATCATTAGTAAAATTTTAATAATTCAAAAATAAAAATGGTTAATGGGGATACCTACCCGTGGGTATTTCTTTTCCTTAGAAATAGTATCTCTTCAAATGAATAACATTCCAGTTTGAAGGTAGAATCTTTCCATCAAATGTTTCAAGCTTGTATGCTCCTTTTTCTACGATTCTATGAATTTTATAAGGTCCTTTCCAAGTTGGAAACTTTCCTGCATTAGCTGCCCTTGTGGATTGGAAAAATTTCTTGAGTACGAAGTCCCCAATCTTGAAGTATCTGAGACGGGCTTTCCAGTTATAGTATCGTTCCATAACTTATTTTTGTGCTGCCATCCTTATTAATGCAGCTTCCCTCCTTTATTCAAGCAAATCTAGGTTTACTCGCATCTCTTCTTCATTTGATTCCTATGTAGCTTGTGTATATCTCGTGCTTAGTTCCCCTATCTAGACTGGAATTAAAGCTCAGCTCTATATACAAGTGAGAAAGGTGTTTCCCCCGTACTTGTTTTTACGGTTTTTTGATTAGCCAACAAGACCCCAGGTAACACCTCTGGCCAATTGCCTTTAGATTACTCCAATCTTTTCTTCAAGTAATTTATAATGAATTTATTTGTAGATTTATCTTATCCATTACCCACAAGATAGTAAGGCGTTGAAGCAATCCTTTTAATTTGCAAACTTTGAAAAAATTCTGTGATTTGCGTGCCTTGAAAGTGCGGGCCATTATCACATATGATTTCCTTTGGTACCCCGAATCGGCATATGACATTTCGCCAAATGAAATCACTGCCTCTTTTTATCATACCTGTTTAAAAGCTCTTGTTTCTACCCAATTAGTAAAGTAATCAGTGAGTACTAGCAAAAATCTTACCTTGCCTTTAGCTTGCGATAGTGGACCCATGATATCCATCCCCTATTTCATAAAAGGCCACGGTGCAATGACCGGATGTAATAATTCAGCAGGTCTATGAATGTTGTTACCGTACGGAGACTGCGGTAATTAGTGAGTACTAGCAAAAATCTTACTCTCGAAATGCCTATGCAGCTCCTCTCTACGAGACTGCAGCACATACTTCTCCAGGAAGAGAATGGAGAACTCATGTCACGTAAGTGGCACTGCACCAACCTGCCTACGTATCTCATAATCTTCCCACCAGTTAAAAGCACCTCTAGTAAACTAAAAAGTAGTGAACGAGGCCCAACTGATCTCCAGAATACATGTTGTACAGAGAATCCTCTTACACTTATCCAAGAAACCCTGGCATCCTAACCCTCTGCACTGCTGAAAGTCGGAGGCTGGATCCTCCCAAACCTCTCTAATCTATGTTGCTCATCATCAGGCATGACTGGAACCACATAGTCCTGAGCAGCTGCAACCGGCTGAGCTGGTAGTGCCCTTGGTGTCTGGAGTCTCTGTACCACCTGCTCTATTATGAGGTCGGCGCAAGTCTGAGTACCTCCCCCAGCCTAGGAAGTGGCTGCTGCAGTAGAAACAGAGACCGCCTGAGCAAGACTGGTGCATACGGTCAAAATCTAAACTAAGGTCTCCTAAAGACCTGGGATCATGATGGGCACATTAGGTGCCTAAGTTTGTCCCGTTGGTGTATCCATAACTGGAACCTGATCCTGGGCTAGGGAAACTGGTGGATCTGTAGGTGCTGCCTTAACTACTATGTGGGCTTCACCTCTGCCTCTACCACGACCTTTACCCCGACCTCGGCCTCCCGCAACCTCGACTGGTGGTTGTCCGTCCTGTCCAGTAGCACGTGTCCTCACCATCTATGAGAGAATAGAATAATAAAAGTTTAGTTACCAATAAAAATAGATTCGCAGGATAAGAATTCAAGAATGTGAAGTTTCCTAAAAGTTCTGCAGCCTCTCGAAGATAAGTATAGACGTCTTCGTACCGATCCGCGAGACTCTACTAAACCCGCTCATGACTCGTGAGACCTATGTAATCTAGGCTCTGATACCAACTATCACGATCCAAAATCAACCGTCGTGATGACGCCTATCGTGGAATTAGGCCAGTATCAACTCAACAACCCAACACAGTAAAATAACTTTAAAAATCATGACAAAAGCAGTGAACATTTAGGAAATACCGTATGAAAATATAATAAATCCCAAATTGTGATACAATCCAGCCTAAAACCGGGGTGTCACTGAGTACATGAGCGTCTATTCAGTATACAATCCACTACAAAGTGTAAAGAAAACAACTGAAAATACATTAAATGATAAAGAAGGAGAGTTAAGTCCCGCGAATGCTGTGCAGCTACCTTGATAGTCTCCAAACTCTGGGGTCTCAATTAGCAACCACCGCTGTGAATAGAGTCTCTTGCATCTGCAAACGAGGTGCAAGAAGTAATGTGGGTATACCAACTCAGTAAGTAACAAGTCCAAACTTTGGATTGAAAGGTAGTGACGAACTCAACCGCAACAGATATAACAGAAATAAATGTGCAGAAACGTAGGAACGCTTTCAAGTTAAATATATATCTCAAAGCAATAAAGTAATTACAGATCTGAACAGTGTAAGGTATACATCTTAGCTATCTCTACATGCCAATGCACATACTGTATTAAATGCACTATGTGCTCCCACTCTCAAGTTTTCAACCACTCAGTACTGTATATGGCCATCTGATCCAGGGAAGATCCATCCCGAAATATATACATTACTGACTATAAGTCACCCAGTACCGAGGAAAAAGGGCAATCCAATCCTGTGGAGAAGATCCATCTCCAGATATTCCGCGTTCACTGGTGTGAGCACGTGATTTTTGCCGCGCCTAAACTACTCCTATAAAATTCTTTAGAATTAGGATTTTTCTTGTTAATTGCATGATTTGGTATTTTGTTGCATTTTTGTTTGTGCATTTTTATTAATAAAATCCGGAAATATAAAAATAGCATTTAGGTTCCAATTTTAGAATTTTTATTAGTGAGTCAATATTACAAAAATAGAAGAAAATAACAAAAATAGTCATTTTACATTTTGTTTAATTTTTTCTTCTTTAATTGGGATTTAGTTAGTTTTAGAAAAATTAGTTAGTTTAATTTCAGCTTAATTCAAGTATTTATCATTTTTTTTAACAAAAAATAATCAAAGAAAGGAATTGAATTGAAAAGATTGGAATTAAATAAAAGAAAAGGAGTTAATTAAGAAGAAATTAAAATAGGGGCAACAAACCACCCATTTTTGGGCCAAAACTGAGCCCAAATCCTTTAATTCCCTTGAACGACCCAGGCCCAAACCCCAAACTACCCGGCCTGCCCACTGGGTAAGCGAAACGGCGCCGTTTGGCATTAATCAATCCAAGCCATCCATCTTCTTTAATCCAACGGCCCCCAATTGATACTGGTGTTACATAAAAATGTCCAAATAATTCCTAAACCCTAGAGACCGTTCCTTCTTCCTCGTACCTCTTCCCTCCACCGGCTCCGCCCTAACTCCGCCGCCGGAAATCGCCCACGGCGATGGCGGTTGTCCAACGACCCTGAAACTTACACCATCCCCTGTCCTTTACCTCCCCATTCCATATCCATCATCAACTTCCTTCAAATCCCTGTCAAAACCCCCAAATCCTTGAAACCTAGGCGCCGCCACCACCGTGCACGGCGGCACCCGTGTCCAAATCCTACCAAATTAACACCCTAGGTTCACCTCACCTCCCTCATCTTAATTCCGGCGTCCTTATCCCTTGAATTCCATTCAAATCCCTCGAATTTTGAATCTGAAAAGTCTAATTCGAGACTTGAGCATGCTAGGCTTCTGTTCCGCTTTTCCTTGGAGTTTTTTGGTATGATTCTGTCTCCTAATAACGTTACTCATTCGTTCTTGCTAAGAACAAAGGATTAATGTTATTTGGGGACGGAATCAGAAGGTCGAATTTGGATTCGAGCTTTGAGGATGGTCAGGTTTTCTTTCAATTTCAAATCTAGGTATTTCCTTAATTTTTCCTTTTCTATTTTTTTTCTTTGAGTGACTGTTATGCTCAATCAGATTTTTGTTATTGTGTTCATGATTAGTTCTTAGGGTTTATGCTGATTTTAGTCCATAAGTCGATCCTGTTCTTAGTGTTCGTTTCAGTTCAATTAAGTATTTTCCTTTTTCTTATTTTAATCTTGATTTTATTTTCGATTTAGATTGTGTTTTGGCACTTTTGATAATTAGTTTAGTATTTGGTTTAAAGGCATTTGATATAGCTTCTAGTTCAGTAGCTTTTCGTTTATTTTTAGAGTTGATTGTTGTATGTGTTTCATCCTATTCCATTAATTGTTTTGTAGTTTAATTTTGTTTCATTTTTTTCAATCCTAGGTTGGTAGATTTTAGTGTAATTGTTGTTCCAAATCTGTTGTGGGCACTGTTTGATTTTAGTCTGATTGAATTAACAATTCTGTTAGTTCAATTAGTTTATTTTGATTCATTTCAGTTTTATCCATAATTGTTATCTAACTCAGTGTTTAGTTTCGAAGTTAATTAGGCTTAAGTGATTGGTTATTGCTGGTTTAGTTTTGTTAATTAACCATGGTTCGGTCAAAAAATAGGTTTGTTTAACTAGTGTTAGTAATTTCAGGGGTGTTAAGGGGATATTTTGGGCACCTAAAATGGGTAGTTTGACATAGTTAGTAATTTTAGAATTCAAGTAAGGGTAGTATAGGTATTCCATAAATAGAAAACCAGCTAGAATACCCTAGATCCTTCTAGAAAGGGGTCTTAGTGTAAGTTTCAGCATTCTTAATGCAGTAACTTGGGCAACAAGCCACAAAGTTAGGGATTAATGTATAAAAACTGAAATAAAAGGGGGGGAAAATGAGTGAATAAGTTGCAGAACCTTCTGCCCCTTTTTCTGCCTATAAAAGGCATGTCTAGTGCCTTCATGAATAAGTTTTTTACACATTCTGAAAATTCCAAAACAACTCCAGCCCCAAATTTCCCCAAAATATACATTTTCTGCAAAACTAAGATCTGAAATTTGAATTTCAAATTCAAATATTCAAATCTGAAGCCCTAAAGTTCAACAACTTCTCTTAGATATTCATTTCTTCCAAAAACCCAAAAACAAAAGAAAAATACAGCAAAACTCAATAAAAAATACTGTTCTATTGTGGCTTTGGGTTGAATTTCAAGTAGTAGTGTTTGATTGGCATCTTATAGCTCGATTTCTAGTGGTTGAAGTCCTTAAGATATTCCTGGTTCAATTTCAACTAAATTTGGGTGAAAATCAGTGTGATTTTGGTCATTTTATTGATGTTACTCTTCTATTATTCCTCCCTGGGTATTGTGGCTTGATTTGGGTTGAAAATTGGCCTTGTGTGAGTTGTGTTATTGCTGATCTCGTTGTTGTGATTCACTGAACTGTTGCTGATCTTATTTCCTTCTTACTTTGATCAATTCCGGGTACATTGTTTTCTCTAATGCTCTGAAGTTTCATTCAATGTATGTGAACAACTTTGACATCAAATAATGAAGAATTACGAATCTGCCTTTGTTTTTCATTACTAGTTTAGTATGTAGCGGTAGCTTCATTTGAACAAATATGTATTAGATTTAAATAGAACTATTTGTATTAATTAGGAATGTTCACATTCATTTTGTAATTAAACTGGACTAAATTGGACTGTTTTTGAGAACTCTAAATACCTTAGATGAAGATTGCTATAGGATTGTAGAATTCAGATTGATCCATGTTAGATTTTAGTGTCATCAAAGCTCCAGTCTCTAATTGTGTCAATTTTTTTTATATTGGTAGATACTATGCTATGTTTAATTCTCATAATCGATTGAGAGCAGTAGGTTAATTTGAACAAGCATATTGTAGTTTAGAAAATCCCATGTAAGCGAGTTAGTTGTCGTTGTTGTCAGGCTGTTGGATTCTTACCTCATATAAAACAAGCATGTTAATTAGGATCAGATTCACACTTGCATTTCTCAGTATAGTGATTCATAAAATTGGACAGTAAAATCACTGTTCATTTGTAGGCATCAATTTGTAAATGCTTATGGTCACAGTATATTGTTCACATGTTCACTCTAGGATGAATTTGAATGTTAGACAAATAAACTGAAAGTTAAACCAAATGAAACCTGCATTTTTCAGTATAGTGATTCAGTATAAAATTGTGCCCATCGCCTGCTTAATTTCCCAAACAACCAATCTGATTCTTGGGCTATGAAAGGTTTGCGATTGGACTTTACTGAAGCCCAATTACTGAACGGCTTCACGTTACAGACCTGGGCCAAACCTTCAAGGCCCAAAAATGCTAGAAGTCAAAGATCCTTTTAAAATTATATGCAATCTAAATTTAGCTTTTGAGTTAGATAGCGGGTTCAAATTAAGAGGGTCCTCGCTTTTTTTTGAATTCGGACTTGAACTCTAGGCCCGAATTTATAAATGCAAATTAGTTATGCCCTTTTAGAGACAAAAATAAATAGAAAATTGTAGCTTGTTTTAGGATGGCCTTTAAATAATAAAAATAAGATGAGCCTCGCTAAACAAAATGCATAAATTGTGGGGCCCTCGTTATTCCTTATATTAAAATATTTAGAATTTGGGGGGTGCCGTTTAGCGAATTTCATGGCCCTCCGCAAAGATAATAACCTGTTAGTCACTATAGGCATGCTTTTAATAAGTTTACCTTCTTAAATACGGGTGTGCATTTCATGCAACCCAAATCCAAATCCTAAAATATTGAATAAGAATGTGTCGAGGATCCAGGTGCATTTTATGTGATGTGATCCGAAAATACATTTTTAAACGATGTTCATTTTCTTAAAAATTAACTAAAAGCGGTGATTAATCTTAAAATTGCATTATAGGTTGGAACATGTATAAAAAATCAGATTTTAGCCATTTATAATAGTTTAAGCGATCGTGCTAGAACCAAGGGATCCGGGGGTGCCTAACACCTTCCCTCGGATCAACAGAATTCCTTATTCAGAATTTCTGGTTCGCAGACTCCAATTGGAAAGTCGAACTTTTCCTCGATTCGGGATTCAAGTTGAACCGGTGACTTGGGACACCAAAAACCAATCTTATCCCAAATGACGACTCTAAAAATAAATAAAT
The DNA here is from genome assembly GCA_026770625.1 of Nicotiana glauca. Classification (NCBI taxonomy): domain Eukaryota; kingdom Viridiplantae; phylum Streptophyta; class Magnoliopsida; order Solanales; family Solanaceae; genus Nicotiana; species Nicotiana glauca. The sequence continues at coordinate 54,769 of MU696326.1, read as the reverse complement.
AATCTCATTTCAAATAATGTCACTTTAAATAGAAAAACTCCCTTATACATTATCCTTCGAGGTAGGTGTGTAAAAAGGAGGTGTGACAGCTCTGGCGACTCCGCTGAGGACAACGAACCCAGAATTTCGATTCAGGGTTCAAGAATTCGAGTTTAGTATAATTGTTATATTTGGCTTTATCTGATTTTTCTACATGTTCCATGATATATGTGCTAAATGCTTTACCGCTTTGATATTTGCTTAAACTGTATATATAAACTGTTGCGAATCCCTTCCTCTTTCTGAGTCTTCTACATCATGGAGAAGGGTGCATTTCGTGTAGCTTCTCTTCTGTTTAGAGTCTTTTCCCATTTAGAACGAGGTTTGGATAAGTTGCTAAGCCGGCGGAGCTTCTGTATCCCCGATACGCTGCCTCCCCCCGGCTCGAATTGTCCGCTCGGGTAAGCCAGGTCTAGACCAATAAACCTAAGGTTAAACCTAGAAGAATAAAAACTCATGCCGGATCCCTAATAGGACGTTTGTTTGCATCATGTGCATTTTGACTTAGGGGACTCAACACAGGGGTTGGGTCCATCTAGGACAGGTAACCAGAAATGAAAAGACCATCCTGGTGCATCTTACGTGCTACTTGCGCATTTATTTGCTCGGCTTTGCATCTTTGCATGTTGACCGGCTTACCTAAATGAGTGACAATTGAAAATAAGCAGTGTTAGGACTAAGTGAGGGTGACCATTTGTTTTGGAAAACCCCAATGCCCAAATATTACCGAAATGCTGCCGGATTTTTGAAAAAAAAAAAAAAAATATTTGAAAAAACAAAAAAAAGATAGAAAGACAATTGTTGTTCAAAATAGTTTTGATTTTGGCAAATCTGCCCGAACTACGCTGGTTTGATTCTCACCGGATGTGAGATACGTAGGCAACCCTCATCGGGTCCAACCTCCCTTTTGCAAAAATAGCCCAAAAATGTCAAAATTTTAATTTTTGTCATAGATAAGTCGGGTGATGTCATTCTTGTTTAAAATAAGCCGAGTGTCCCCAAAAGGGCACCGGAAGGCTATTTTTGCAAGAACATCCACCTTGAGTCATTTTTTAATAGTTTGCTGGAACAACCTTAAAATCTTCCTCCCAGAAGTGCTAAAAGGCCGTATCTGCAAAACCGAGCCTTTGTTTGCTTAAATAAAATTTTTTGAAAAATAGTCACTTTTTCCTTTTAGGTCAAAATAAATCATTAAAATACTCTTTAAATGCCTTTCTTTCATAAATAACTTTCAAAATCCAAAAAAAAATGTTTTTCTTTCGTGTTAGAAAAAGAGAAAATAAATAAAAATTCAAACAAAAATGTTTCTTTTTACTTCTAAAATTCTCAAAGTTTCAATAAAAAGAAAAGGAATTTTTAGAAGTCTTTCTTTAAAAAAAACAAAAAGAAAAATCAAAATCAAAAATCAAAAAATATTTCCCTTTTCCTTTTAAAGCATTTCTTTCAAAATATCAAACAAAAAGAGTTAGCTTATTTACCTTATTTGCAAGAACTACGCCTTATTTGATTCATGTGGGGCCATGATACGTAGGCAATCTACATAAGATTCGACCGTAACCCTAAGAAAAAGAAAAGAAATACGAGGAAAATAAATAAAAGAAAAACAAGAGAGAAAAAGAAACGCAAAAGAAGAAAATAAGGTATTAAGTGAAAAACCATGGCCAAAGGAAAAGAAAAAAGCGGAAAATGAAATAAAGAGAGAAGGAGGAAAAGAAAATGAGAGAAAACAAAACAAAAGGAGAAAGAAAAGAGAAAGTGAACAAGAGAAAAGCCGGGATGACGCATGCAACCATAGCAAACATGTAGATATTTATTTAACTGTATAGGTGCATCACACTCCAATGTGCGGTTACCTATCTGTTATTTGTCCCAAACTAACCGTGTTGCTGCTATCTCCAGCTTAGCTTTTAGAAACGGTGGTTGGTTGTGTACGCTGGCATCACATCAATACTTCACCAGATCAAGAGGCAGCATAGAAATGTCTACAAATATGACTCTACCTGCAATTCCCATATCCGAAGACAGCCCCATCTCGGGGGTCCCGGCCTCTGAGTCCCTTACAGCTGAAGAAAATCGAGTATTGCGCCTGCGACTCATGGAAATGTGGGATGCTTGAAACAATGGAAAGGAACCCCCAAGAGCTATCCCCGGATTCCCGGAGCTATTTCCTAGATCTGGAGGTGCTACTACTGTCCCCATCAGCTATCCAAACACCTCATTGGGACATCCTACTATAACTGCTCACTTCCTAGGGACACCTTCTAAGGTTCGCCCCCAGTTGTTCCCATCAGAAACAGCTCCCAACATCTTCACGGCCCCGCCATGCTCCGCAACAACACAACCATCACTACCGAAGCATGCTTTCGACCCCTCGATTTTCACATTCCAAAATCCCTTCTTTCAGGCTGACCCTCCTCATTATCCTCAATATACTTACTCTCAACCGCCGCCATACGAGCCTACACCGGGGCAAGACAAAACCCCCAAAGCCCCAAAGCAAGATGAGATGGCCAAGAGAATGAGAAGCCTCAAACAGAGCTTAAAAAATATACAAGGCTTGAGCGGGCATAAGAGTGTCTCCTATACAGACCTGTGTATGTTCTCCCATGTACACTTGCCACCGAGGTTTAAAACACCAAAATTTGAAAAGTATGATGGGCACGGCGACCCTGTTGCTCACCTGAAGAAGTATTGCAATCAGTTACGGGGAGCCGGTGGCAAAGAAGAATTGTTGATGGCATATTTTGGGGAAAGCTTAATTGGCATTGCTTCAGAGTGGTATATGGATCAAGACATCTCGCGTTGGCATATCTGGGATGATCTTGCCAGGGACTTTGTTTGACAATTTCAATACAACATAGACATTGCGCCGGACAGGAACTCCTTGGCGAATCTAAAGAAGAAACCCTCAGAGAGTTTTCGAGAATATGCAATTAAATGGCATGAACATGCGTCAAGAGTGAAGCCTCCAATAGATGAGGTGGAGATGGTCACTGTTTTCCTTCAAGCCCAAGAAGCAGATTACTTTCAGAATATGATGTCAGCCATAGGCAAACCTTTTGCAGAGGCGATTAAAATCGGGGAAATGGTCGAAAATGGTCTGAAAACGGGCGAAATATTGAGCCAGTCGGCCATAAGATCAACCTCTCAAGCCATCCAAGGCGGGTCTGGAGGAATGGCCAAAGGTAAAAAGAAAGAAGAAACAGTCATGGTAGCATCAGGAGGGAGAAGATATCGGGCTCCGAGACCCGTATTCTCTGAAAGAACACCTCAGCACTACTATCCTCACACTGATATGACTTATGCTCCCCCACCTTATGCGGTCATGAATGCTCAACCTTTCGGCCGACCGCAACCACAAGCTAACAGAAATTAACCTCCAGTCCAAAGAAACCAGCCTCCTTACCAGAACCACTATAATCCCCGACCACCACAAAATAACTTCCGCCCTCGGGAACCACCCAGATGACCAAATTTTACACTGATTGGTGAACCCTACTCCAGTTTGTTGCCGAAGCTCGTCCAGATGAATCTGCTGCAACCTATCCCCTAAAACAGGCAGAACCCAGAATCTCCATCTTATCAACGGGGCGTCCGCTGTGCTTATCACTCAGGAGCTGAGGGACATAGTATTAACAACTGCTGGACATTAAAGAAAGCTGTGGAAGATTTGATAGAACAAGGAAAAATAGTGTTGAGGGACGAAGAAGCCCCGAATGTGACCAATAACCCACTGCCCGCTTACAACAACGGGCCAGTAATCGGGATGATTTGTGAAGATAGGGAATTTAATCCAGCCCTGAAAGCCATAATTGCTATCGCCGATGCAGAAAGGAAGCCCTAGGCAGCCCCAACACAGGAAAAAGGGGAGAAGAAGAATAAAATTTTCAAAACTGAGCCTGAGAAGAAAACTAAAACAAAAGCAGAGACGGTGCCTCCTAAAAACGGGGTTCTTTATGTTCCGCGAGGTCGCCAAGAGAAACCAATAGTTATGAGCACTCCGAAGAAGTTTGAAGTGAAAAAGGGGACACAAATGTATGTGCCAAAAGGAGCTTATGTGGTACGGGGGACAATTAAACCACCTCGGCTGAGTGAGCCAGTGGTTATTGGACGCATACCACAGAAGCCAATGACAGACCCTGCTACAGTGCCATGGAACTACCAGCAAACAGTGGTTACATACAAGGGCAAGGAAATTTTGGGAGAACTTCCAGGAAAAGTCTCTGTTGAGAAGTATTCAAATGTACAAGAGGTAAACAATGCCACCCGAAAGCGTTTCCAACCAAGAAGACAGTAAGTGTCGAGGAAGCAGAGGCCTTCTTCCAGAAAATGAAGATGCCTGATTATGAAACAGTAGAGCAATTGAGGAAATACCCTGAACAAGTGTCCCTGCTATCATTGGTGACAAAATCCTCCGAACATCAGAAGATCCTAATGAAAACTCTGAATAAGGCGTATGTGCCAATTGAAACTTGAGTTGAACAACTTGAAAGAATGGCATAAAGGTTATTCGCCGTCAATCAACTCTCCTTTAGCAAAAATGACTTGCGTCCAGAGGGAGTGGCCCACAACAGAGCCTTACATCTGACTGTCAAATGTGAAGTTTACTATGTCAAGCAAGTCATGGTAGATGGAGGCTCGGGTGTTGACATCTGCCCACTCTCCACACTACAATGAATGGAAATCGGGACAAGAAGGATTCGTCCTAATAATGTTTGTGTAAGAGCTTTTGATGGCGTTAAAAGGGATACCATCAGTGAAATTGATTTGATATTAACTATAGGCCCGGTGGATTTTGAGGTAACCTTCCAGGTGTTGGACATGGATACCTCTTAAAATTTTCTTCTAGGAAGGTCCTGGATCCATGCTGCAGGAGTTGTGCCCTCCACCCTCCACCAAATGGTGAAATTTGAGTATGAAGATCAGGAGATCGTGGTCCACGGAGAAGATGAGCAGTCCATTTATCGTGACCCATATATCCCATGCTTGGAGGCAAGGGAAGGAAGTGAGCATATTGTTTATCAAGCCTTTGAAATTGTGGTGGCTGACCAGTACGAGGAGGGAAATCCATTCCCTCAGCCTTTCCTGTCTAATGCTTCAATCATGATGGCCAAAGAAATGATTAGACACGGTTTCAAACCAGGAAAAGGATTGGGAAAAGCTTTACAAGGAATATCCAAGCCGGTAACTCTACCCACAGCAGAAAAATTCTTCGGGATAGGCTTCCACCCTACCCCAGATGATGAGAAATGGGCCGGGGAAAGGAAGCAGGAAGGATGGGTCCTGCCACAACCATTGCCACATCTCTATGATACTTTTGTCAAGCCTAAGTATGGCGAAGAAGAAGACGATGAGCTGTTCACGGATGAGGAAATAGAAGATATCTGTGGAGCTATGAGACAAATGCTTTATGAAACTAACATGGTTCAGCCAGGGGAACGGACTAGCACCGCTGAGGTGCTTTACATGGGACCTGATGCTAAACTCCAAAACTAGAAGGCTACACCATTCCTGATCAGGCGGGAGTCCCGGTAGACTAGCCCTGTCACCTTTTCTGCATCGCGAGTTATTTCAGGGTGTAACTCGGATGTTTCTTTTAGTTTCTTGTCTTTCTTAAATTCCTGAATGTAAACCCTGTTATCTTTCCAGATTCCAAGAAATGAAATCAATATTTCATCGTCCATTTTTCTCTTTATTCTTTCTGATTTTTGCTATTTTTCCCTTTTCATTTTTTCTTTTCAGTTATAATAATGCGACTTTAAATAACATGACATACTTGCGGACTTCATGCCTAGATACCAAAGCATTGTCAAACTTCAAAATAATGAATCAAGAGTCGAAATGCAAAGAAGGTAAGCTTGAGGAAATAAAACAAAGAATTGGAACAATTAAAGGAAAAGTGGTCGCAGGTTGGAAAGGTCCACACATTACAACAAAAGACTGTGTTGTACTCAGGGCACATCCGGGCAGATGTACCAACAAAGAATGGCCCGCGCTTACAACAAGAAGGTACGTCCCAGGAATTTTGAAGTGGGACAACTCGTGTTAAGACGCATTATCCCTCATCACCAATAAGCAAAAGGAAAATTTGCTCCTAATTGGAAGGGTCCATACATAATCCGGAAGATATTGCCAAGAGGAGCATTGTATCTGGGAGACATCGAAGGAAATGATCCTGAAATAGCTGTGAATGCAGATGCAGTAAAAAGGTACTATGTCTAGGCTCTCTGCGGTGTTGGTTTTGTGTAATTGAGATGACGAAGGCTTTCCTTCTCGCCATCCCAAACACTATCAACCCTTCATAAACCCTGGACTATTTTTGAGAACTCTAAATACCTTAGATGAAGATTGCTATAGGATTGTAGAATTCAGATTGATCCATGTTAGATTTTAGTGTCATCAAAGCTCCAGTCTCTAATTTTGTCAATTTTTTTGATATTGGTAGATACTATGCTATGTTTAATTCTCATAATCGATTGAGAGCAGTAGGTTAATTTGAACAAGCATATTGTAGTTTAGAAAATCCCATGTAAGCGACTTAGTTGTCATTGTTGTCAGGCTGTTGGATTCTTACCTCATATAAAACAAGCCTGTTAATTAAGATCAGATTCACACTTGCATTTCTCAGTATAGTGATTCATAAAATTGGACAGTAAAATCATTGTTCATTTGTAGGCATCAATGTGTAAATGCTTATGGTCACAGTATATTGTTCACATGTTCACTCTAGGATGAATTTGAATGTTAGACAAATAAACTGAAAGTTAAACCAAATGAAACCTGCATTTTTCAGTATAGTGATTCAGTATAAAATTGTGCCCATCGCTTGCTTAATTTCCCAAACAACCAATCTGATTCTTGGGCTATGAAAGGTTTGCGATTGGACTTTACTGAAGCCCAATCACTGAACGGCTTCATGTTACTGACCTGGGCCAAACCTTCAAAGCCCAAAAATGCTAGAATCAAAGATCCTTTTAAAATTATATGCAATCTAAATTTAGGTTTCGAGTTAGGTAGCTGGTTCAAATTAAGAGGGTCCTCCCTTTTGTTTGAATTTGGACTTGAACTCGAGGCCCGAATTTATAAATGCAAATTAATTATGCCCTTTTAGAGACAAAAATAAATAGAAAATCGTAGTTTATTTTAGGATGACCTTTAAATAATAAAAATGTGATGAGCCTGGCCAAACAAAATGCATAAATTGCGGGACCCTCGTTAATCCTTATATTAAAATATTTAAAATTTGGGACGTACCGTTTAGCGAATTTCACGGCCCTCTGCAGAGATAATAACCCGTTAGTCACTATAGGCGCGCTTTTAATAAGTTTACCTTCTTAAATACGGGTGTGCATTTCATGCAAACCAAATCCAAATCCCAAAACGTTGAATAAGAATGTGTCGAGGATCCGAGTGCATTTCATGTGACGTGATCCAGAAAAATATTTTTAAACGACGTTCACTTTCTTAAAAATTAACTAAAAGCGGTGAATAATCTTAAAATTACATTATAGGTTGGAATATGTATAAAAATTAGATTTTAGCCATTTATAATAGTTTAAGCAATCGTGCTAGAACCACGGAATCCGGGGGGTGCCTAACACCTTCACTCGGATCAACACAATTTCTTATTCAGAATTTTTGGTTCGCAGACTCCAATTGGGAAGTCGAACTTTTCCTCGATTTGGGATTCAAGTTGAACCGGTGACTTGGGACACCAAAAGCCAATCTTATCCCAAGTGGCGACTCTAAAAATAAATAAATAATCCCATTTCGAATAATGTCACTTTAAATGGTATACATTATCCTTCGGGGTAGGTGTGTAAAAAGGAGGTGTGACAACTGGGGTATGTTACAGACTCCGGAGGGGATCCTACAGTCCAAGCACAATCATAATCATCATTATAACCTCACAGGTGTGCAACCCGATTCCATAACTATCACTCAGAACCAGGCTCTCGGCCACTCAGTCATCAATCTCTCCAGTCTCACCCACAAGCTCACAATGTCATGAAAACAAACTCGGAACAATGATATAATTAATCAATAAATAACTTAGACTAAGATATGATATAAAATGCATGAACATGATTGAGTATGGAATATCAATGAAAATATTAAGATGGCAGCAGGAAACGGCCATTAAGGGTCCCAACAATACCGGTATAAAGCCTAAACATGATATCAACAGGATTGAGTCACTAAACGGTGCCATAGAATCACCAGGTCACAATTCTCATAGTGCACGCTCGCACCCCCGTCACTTGGCATGTGCGTCACCTCAATACCAATCGTATAACATATAATTTGGGGTTTCGAACCCTCAGAACCAAGTTTGAAAGCGTTACTTACCTCGAACCGAGTAAAATCCTAGACCGCAATGCCCTTACCTCTAAAATCGGCCTATAAACATCACGAATCTATCCACAAGTAATACAATACAATCAATATAGGCTAAAAGGGTTAATTCCACAAGAAAATTACCAAATTAAAGTCAAAATCCGAAATCGACTCAAACCTGGCCTTCGGGCCCACATCTCAAAATCTGACAAAAGTCATAAAACTCGAAAGCCCATTTGCTCACGCATCTAATCATACCAAATTTATCAAAATCTGACCTCATTTGGTCACCCAAATCCCCAAAATCCTCTCTCCAATTCTCAATCCCTAAACCCCCAAATTTCACTTTGAATTCTTGCTAATTAGGTGGGGAAATCAGTGGGGAAACAAGGTTTATGATCCAAAATGAGTTCAAGAAGGCTTTCCTCAATAATTCCCTCGAAAATCTCCTCTAAAATCGCCTAAGTATGAGTCTCAAATGTAGAAATAAGACCAAAATCGCGAACATTTGCCTTTTAAGCTACTGGCCAGACGTTTTTCACCCGCAGGCCCTCTGTCGCATGTGCGACGCCGCACCTGCGGAAATTTCATGGAAATTAAGGATTCCACTTAAAATTCCGGGCTCCGCTGCTGCGGTTTTGAAGATCGCATCTGCGTCCATTGCAGGTGCGGAAATCCATCGCATCCGCGGATCCCTATCGCACCTGCACCTAGCTGCCCGTTTCTGCGATCCTCGTAGGTGCGGAAACATCTTCTCACCTGTGACTTCTGCCCAAATCGTCCTTGGCCACTTCTGTGGCTCCTCCTTCGCTTCTGCGGGCTCGCACCTGCGGTTCCCAATCCGCAGGTGCGGTTACACCAGTAGCAGCAACACTTCAGCTACTCTTTCAACTCCAAAATCAAGCCGTCAACCACTCGAAATGACCCCGAGGCTCTCAGGACCACAACCAAAATTACCAACAGATACTATAACATTATACGAACTTAGTCGAACCTTAGAATCACTCAAAACAACATCAAAATACCAAATTACACCCAGATTCAAGCCTAAAGAACTTCTAAACTTCTGAATTCCACAAACGATGCCAAAACCTATCAAATCACGTCTGAATGACCTTAAATTTTGCACATAAATCAGAAATGACACAAAGAACCGACTCTAACTTAAGGAAATCCAATCCGACCCCGATATCAAAATTTCCATTTCTGGCCAAAATTGTCAAAACTCAAACTTTTACTAATCAAGCCTAACTCTACTACAGACCTCCAAATCACATTTCGGGCGCGTTTCTAAGTCCAAAACAACCTAATGGAGCTAACAGAACTATCACAATTTAAATATAAGGTCGTTTATATATAAGTCAATATGCGGTCAACTTTTCCAACTTAAGCTTTCAATTAAGAGACTATGTGTCTCAATTCACTTCAAAACCACTCCGGACCGGAACCAATTAACCTAGTATATCATAATATAGCTGTAGAACACAAAAGAAACATGAAATAGGGAAACGAGGCTATAGCTCTTGAAACGACCAGCCGGATCGTTATAGAAATAATGGTTTCTAATTAATTATAATTATCACTTCTATATATTTTCTTTAAGTTATTTTTATATTAGTTTTGTAATTATTATGGAGAAAAATTAATATATAATAACCAATGAATAAAATAGTATAGTGAGAATAATATTTTGTAATACTCTTATTTCAAATTTGTAATCTTGTTTGTCGCAGTTTTAATTCTCACAAAGGAATTGTTGTATGCAAGATTACTGATTTTTAGTAAAAATATTCTCACGAAATTTTTACTACCTTTTAGCACAATTCAAGCAAGAAAATATTTCGGTTTGATTGTCACTAGTTTTAACTCAATTGATTACACAACCTCACAGAGTGTTATCTATTGACTTTTTCTTAGTGAGCAAATATAATTGCATTAGATTTAAGCAATTATTCTTAAGAGAAATTATGTAAAAATTGACATTTTATTGTAATAATATTATCAAATTAATTTAACGATTCCCAACTATTTTTAAATTATAAATCTTTCGGAAATTATTTGTTTTGCTTAAGTAATTAATAAGTTTTAAAACTCAATTCACCTTTCATCAATTTGGTTCTCTCAAATAGTAGTAAGTATATTAAAATTCTGTAGCCTAGATTAAGCATTCTTCTGTGGGACGATATCATAAACTATACTAGAATTTGAGTGAGTACGAGCAGAAAAATCCTATGCATATTGGTCTCGTCATCATACTTCACTTGCTGATAATTTAAGCACCAAGCTACATACTCTACTATGTCTTTCTTCATTCTCCTCCACCAATAGTGTTGCCTCCAATCCTGATACATCTTACTGGCACTCGGATGAATGGAGTACCGCAAACTACGAGCCTTCTCAAGAATCAACTCACGCAACCTATCCACATTGGGCACCCATAATCGGCCCTGCATCCGCAACACATCATCATTTCCAATAGAAATCTCCTTGGCAGCGCCACACTGAACCGTGTCCTTAAGGATAAACAAATGGGGGTCATCCTACTAACGCTCTGTAATGCGATCATATAGAGAAGATCGAGATACCACGCAAGCAAGAACTCGACTGGGCTCCGAAACATCCAATCTAAAAAATTGGTTGGCCAAGGCTTGAACATCTGGTGTTAGTGGCCTCTCTGCTTCTAGTAGATATGATAAAAGCCAAATCTCTTTGCCTTTTGACTCAAAGCATCGACCATATTAGCTTTCCCGCGATAATATAGAATGGTGATATCATAGTCCTTAAGCAACTCTAACCATCTCCGCTGTCGCAAGTTAAGATCTTTCTATTTGAACAGATGTTGTACGCTCCGGTGGTCGGTAAAGACCTCACGATGCACACCGTACAAATAGCGCCGCCAAATCTTCAATGCATGAACAATGGATGCCAACTCCAAGTCGTGGACCAGATAATTCTTCTCATGGGTCTTTAACAGTCTAGACGCATAGGCAATCACCATACCATCTTGCATCAACCCTGCGCCAAGGCCAACACGTGACGCATCACAATACATAGTATAAGACCCCAAACCAGTAGACAACACCAATATTGGGGTTGTAGTCAAAGTAGTATTGAGCTTTAGAAAGCTCATATCACACTCCTCGGACCATCTGAAATGAGCACCCTTTTGGATCAATCTGGTCATAGGTGCCGCAATAGATGAGAACCCCTTTACGAAATAGCGACAATACCCAGCCAAACCAAGGAAACTCTGAATATCAGTAGCTGAAGACGGTCCGGGCCAACTCTGAACTACATCGATCTTCTTTGGATCTACCTTGATCCCCCCACTCGGTACCACATGACCCAAAAGTTCCGCCGAATAAAGCCAAAAATTCACACTTTGAGAATTTTGCATACAATTTCTTCTCTCTTAAGGTCTGGAGTACGATCCTCGAGTGCTGCTCATGATCTTCCTGACTGCGGGATTACACCAAGATGTCATTAATAAAAACAATAATGAATGAATCAAGATATGACTGGAATACACTGTTCATTAGGTGGATAAATGTTGCTGGGGCATTGGTCATCCCAAATAGCATCACAAGAAGTTGTAGTAGCCATACCGAGTCCTAAAGGCAGTCTTCGGGATATCCAGACTTTGAATCTTTAACTGATGATTACGTGACCGCAAATCAATCTTTGAAAACACTCTGGCACCTTCTAGCTGATGAAAAAAGTCTTCAATGCGTGGCAATGGATACCTGTTCTTAACTGTAACCTTGTTTAATTGCCGATAATCAGTACACATGCGCATAGAACCATCCTTCTTCTTCAAAAACAAGACCGGAGCACCCCACAAAGACACATTAGGCCGAATGAAACCCTTATCGAGCAATTTTTACAACTGCTCCTTTAACTCCTTCAACTCTATTGGGCCACACGATATGGTGGAATAGAAATGAGCTGAGTGCTTGGCAACAAGTCAATACCAAAATCGATATATTTATCGGGCAGCATGCCCAGATCCGCTGAAAATACATCTGGGAAGTCTTTCACTACCGGAACTGACTCAACGGTAGGAGTATCAGCACTAACATCTCTCACAAAAGCTAGATAAGCATCACACGTCTTCTCAATCATTCGTGAAGCTTTTAGAAATGACACAACTCTGCTAGGAACATAACCCAATGCACTCCTATACTCTAACCTTGGCAAATATGGCATAGCCTACGTCATATTCTTGGCGTCATTACAACAAATTTGGCCTAAGGTCACATTAATTTTAGACTACACTTGAAAAGTGTTACCAAAATAATATACAAGAATGCTTTTTGAGGCGTGGCCTTTGTAATGATATTTAGGCCACGTAGTTTAGGCAACTCTTACAAGACGTGCTCTTTGGTTCCTGCATTCGAATAAGCTTAGGACAATTTTGCATAGTTCAAGAATAAATTTGATAATGTTCACATGTTAAAAGCTTCTGCCATTAAATAAGGCAAATCAAGCCTGCCTTTTGTAACCTAAAGGGTAAATAAAGGCAAATGCAGGTCATATTGTAAAATTTATTGGCAAATTTGAATCTTTTTTCCAAAATCAATATACCAAACCCCAAATACACATACCGTGAGACCCACTTCTGTATGCTGAGGTGGCAAACACAGCACATGAACAACTCCATATTCCAATAATATTCCACCCAAACAAACGCGCCAACAATTACACAATCCAATATCAGATTTCTTTCACAAACTCCACTTCCAATTTCTCATTGCTTCTTCTTCCCAATTTCCACCTCCAAAGCCATCCTTCCAGAAAACCTTGTTCCTTACATTTCTTAGCCCCAAAAAAGATTTCCATCTCAATTCCACAAAAAAACACAAGGAGATCTAAGGAACTTTCCCACCTCTATATATAGAGAGGTGGAATTGTTCCTGAATTTGGTTTGAATTGATTGATTGACAGATTTTGGTGAGAGGGTGTTATTGAAAAATGGGTGACATGAAGGATAAAGTCAAAGGGTTCATGAAAAAAGTGACATCTTCTTCTTCAGGTAAGTTTAAAGGCCAAGGTAGAGTTCTGGGGGGTTCATCTTCTTCAGGACCCTCAAATCATGTCAATAATTTTTCATCACATCCCTTAAATACAAGGCAAAATCAACAACCTTCATATACAAAGGCATCGCCTCAAAAACCAAGTAATTCTGATAAAAGAATTGAGAATAAATGTGATATTCAGGTCAACAAAAGTGAATCAAAGGATGGTTTTGATCCATATGGTGAATTGATCACTTCTGGGAAGAGAAACCCAAAAGGGTATTCACTTACTAATGTGTTTGAATGCCCTGTCTGTGGTATTGGTTTTGTTTCTGAAGAAGAGGTGTCAACTCATATTGATAGCTGTTTAAGTTCCGAAGTGTCTTCTAATTTGGAAGTTGAAAGTAAAGTTGAAGTTAAAAGTGAATTGGAAACATGTGTTAGTGCATATGTTTCAGGGAAGCCCTCAGAAGGGTCAGTTGAAGTGGTCATTAAGTTGTTAAAGAATATTGTGAAGGAACCAGAGAATGCCAAGTTTAGGAAAATAAGGATGGGTAATCCAAAAATAAAAGAGGCTATAGGTGATGTTGTAGGAGGAGTGGAGCTATTGGAATTTGTTGGATTTGAGTTGAAAGAAGACAGTGGGGAGATTTGGGCTGCGATGGATGTTCCTTCTGAAGAACAACTTGTTATGCTTAAGAATGTAGTTTCGCTCTTGGAACCGAAGAAGGTTGAAGAGTTGGTGTCGGTATCTCAAGTTAAGGCGAGTGAACCAGTTGAGCCGAAAAAGATTGATAGACAGGTAGATTTTGGATAACTTTTGGTAATAGTTCGGTCTTTTTGTTTCCATGTTCTTTTAAATTCCTATATACAATGTTAAAGCTTTCTTTTACTAGTGCTCGAATGAAACTTTTTGATACTACTGAATAGTATTAAGTTTCCTGATGCTTCAACGATAAAATTTCCTTGGCATCCAATTATTTCTCTTAGTTGAACATGATGTAGCAACTTGGCTACTTTACTTGTGCTTCCCATCAAGTAAAGCCCTTGCTAATGAGAATTGATGAATGATGTTTTCGTACTGAAATAGTCACATAGCACCATTCTTTTAAGTCCATAACTTCTTCTTAAAAGGTAATGGCTACTTTATTTCTTATTAGCCAATTAATGAGGAAATTCTGCTATTTTTGTGTCAGGATACTATAGCTTCTGGCTTGGTTTATTTATCAAGTATGTTGCCCGGTCTCCAAATATATTGTCACACTGTGCCGGATCCTCCATAAATGCACTACTTTTGGAGGATCCGACACGCACCCATCAATATGTTTGAAGAGCCCGAGCAACATAGATTCGACTGGACATAGATGTTTGAGAGAACGCAGATTGATGCTTAAAGCTATAATAACACTTGAAATAGGTGCATTAATAGAAGTATTGTTTGAAAAGTTGGTGGAGTAACGATGTCTTTATTGATTTTCTTTCATATTCCTTCTGTTGGATTCGTGACTCCATATTCTTTTATGCTTTTTCATAAAATGCACTCTCGCGATACTTAATCCTCTGGGACACAGATAGCCAAACTCGTATGCAGGCAATATGTTAATTAGGTGTATCATTTCATGGTAATATGTATTTCCTCTAGAAAGGGACCCGAGCATCTAGCTGGTGGTTTCGGTTTATTGGTCCTTGGCATGGTTATCAGGATTTAGCAAGGAGAGCTACAGAGTGGTAGTACTGACATATTTTGGTCTGAATTATTCTTCAATGAGAACTGTAATAAAATGCCAACCATAAGGTTGTTTTGAAGGTGAATTCAGTATATGAGGGTAGATGAAACATATTGCGTTTTTATGCACAAATTGACCGGACCGATCTATTTGGTTATTCTCTATGTTATAGTTTCTTTCATGCAAAGAAATTTGGTGGTAGAAAGAAAATGCCTGACTAGACATTCTAGGCATGGCTCTTTCGTGTTAGATTGATTACTACGACATAAAATTACTCATTTCCTGTTTCCACTATGATACATTAAAGCTTAGTTTGCAATTACTTTGGGTTAGGCTTCTTTATTAGAGATATTACTTAATTACGTAAACTGACGAACCTTCACTTGAACACCATTACTTAGTTCTCAACATGTCGAACACCGCTGTTGTGTCTTGCTTTTTATTTAATAATTGCAATTCAGCTACCATGTCAATCCTATGTGACGGGACACTGACCCCCACTCTTTCATTTTGCCAAAATATTTCGCTTTGGCGTCTAATTCCAAATCTTCAAAATAATAATCCAATGAATAATTTTTGAACTTTGTTCTGAAGTGGAAAGAGTTGAATATATATTTGGGATACTAGAATCTGTAAAATTGATGAAGCATGTCATTTGTGTTTTTCATGTTTTCTTAATACATCAATGCTTGATAAATATAAAATTATTCTTCAGTTTCAGATTTTGTCATTTATGTCTTCCAATGTGTAAAACCTTTTGGATGTTGTAGGAGAATCTTATCTAGCTGCCAAAACTATAAGCTAATATCCTACAATTTGCTATATACGATTAGATATTTCAAATGTTGCTGGGTATACTCATAATTTAGTCTCTGTTAAGAATACCACAAGTTTGAAGGTCTTATGAGATTGAACGCAACAAAATATTTGTTGAAGAATTATTACTAAAAGTCTGAAATAAACTGATGAGAATATATCTTCTGGTGCTAATGCCTTTTATGAGAGAGAACATTGATTTAGAGATAAAGTAAGACGTGGATTAGCATTGTGAAGTCCTAACTCTTTGAGTCTCCTCTCAGTTGTGTATTTTAAGAATCAACCAATAGATTTAGGCCCTTGGAGCAAGTGACTAGAAAAAGATAAATCACATTCGAAGCTCCACTACTATTGGTTTAGTGTTTTCTACTAATGTAGTTCAAATTCTATTTTTAGCATTTTGAACTGGAGTTAATACCGTGCTTCTTATAGCCAAATGATACTCAGATTTTTGAATTGTGACCATTTTCTGTATGTGTGAATCGATGCTAGGAAAGCAAGTATTTGTGAGATTACGCTGGATATTTTGAACAAAGATTTCTTTGAATTGTGTGCTAAATTCCTTATGTTTTTTGTTCTTTTTTATAGAACCCAATGCTTTACATTATTTTCAACCAAAACAAAGCTACATTACTCACAATCTATTGTAAGGATTTGTTTCTCAACATAGTTTATCCATAAGTAAGATTGGCAAAATGTACCTAATTGATGAGCATTTAAGGGCATTTAACCTTCAAGTATCATCTGCTACACCCTTGAAAGACCAGTGTGCCCTATATTGGTGGATTCTTTGTGCTCCTTTCCTCTTCATTTACTTTCTCATTTTTTTGTTGGGGGGG
>MU696326.1:16473-33631 GCA_026770625.1 Nicotiana glauca | reverse complement strand
TTTTGTTATTTTCTTTTTTTTTTTTTTTTTTCTGCATCCCCCACCCCTACCTCACGCAAAACCCCTCAATTATTTTTTTTTTTTTATAATTTCAATTTTTTGTTTTATATTTTTTTGTTTTTCCGCACCATCCACCACCCCCACCCATAAAATATTTGTCAACTTACATATTTTAAGGTAAAAAGTATTTTTTTTTATGCAAGATGAACATGGTTATAAAACATGGGTCAAGTTGGGCGGGTTGAGTTATGACCCATTGTTTAGCCCATCTTGACCCAGCCCATCTTAACCCAAATACACTTTGGGCTGGGTTGGGCAATAACCTATTTATTGACCTAGCCCATCTTAACCCGCCCAAATTCAGCCCAACCCGCCCATTTGCCACCCCTACTTATAACCTACATCTTGTACCATTTGAGTAAGGTCACTCTCTCTCTCTCTCATTGTCCTCACTCAGTTGAGTCTGTCAAAGGATTATGGCTCATCATTAGCATATACCCAAGTAGAATGCGATATAAATAAGCTTTAAGTTCTCAAAATATTCCGTACACGGTACAATGGTATTATTAAAAGACTTGAAAAGTTCAAGGTAAGGGGTGTTGGGAGTCAATTCAGTTTCTTTCTGATATCAAAATACTTTCTCGCAATAACATTAAGATAGATAGGACAAAAAGGGATGAGAAAAATTTACTTGTAGAGAATTTGGAGGAGGGTGGGTCATGGGGGATGAGTTAATCTTTACAAGGAAGATCCCTGCTAGTAATGCGCGGACCATTTTTGTAGTTAGATTTGAAATTCCATTAATCATTGTGGTGTCGCCAATGAAGTTCTTGCCAGGCATTTTTTCATTTGGTTACGCTAATAGAAATAGGATAAAGAGGTGCTATGGATTCACTAACAGTATAAAAAAGGAAAAATATAAGAAAAAGAAAATAAAGGTCAACTATATTACTAAAGTAGAAATTCCATGTTTTATCTCATGTGAATAGAAAAATTAAATGTCTAATAAGCTGGAAACGTTTTGTTTTCTGAGCATTGTGCAATATCTATTGTTCCATGTGATGATTGATTGGTAATCTGGTGTATACATGTGCTTTTAATTTTATTTTTTTCTCTTTGATTTTTCTTCCTCATATTTTGTTCCTTTTTTACTTTCTAGTTTGTGAGTGCAGCGTTAAAGGAACCAAGCTTAGAGTTCGAATTGTTACATCCGGTGCTTGTTAAAAAGCGGGTGATTCCCCATTTTCCATCTGCTGGGGAGAGGGCTGTAACAGTTGAAGAGGAGGATTTGGTTCCTGCAGCTCTACTCAAATTTAAACCTATCGAAACAGATTCTGTTGTTTTTACTGGTCTTTGTAATGAGCTTCTTGAAATCAGCGAGCCCCTCGAGACCGGATCAGTTGCTTCCTCGTAAGCTCTAAATTACATCAGACTTTGAATTCTTCTGAGTGTTGGAAACCTCATAAAACTCTCTGCCCCGGGAATGCTGTATTTTCTTCTTCTGTTTCTCTTTTCTCTGCATGATCATGTTTGTGCAAATCATAGATTACCTGTATAGTCCTGTTGTATTTTTTGAATTATACATTCAGCTTTTGCAGAAAATTTTGGTGTCAAAAGTGAGAGAATAAGAGATGACATGTATTGATCATTTGATGAATACAAGAGGAATCTAGGTGTTGCAATAGGAGGCAGCATCTAAAGTTAGAACTTGAACATCTTTTAAATTTTCCAGCACTAACATTTTAGCTGCAACACTACTGAAAGTGTGGACGCTTTTTCAAATTCAAGGTGGAAAAACAAACTTGAGTCTGCTTATAATTTGAAAATATGGAAAAGCAAACAGTTGTTACAATAGCATTGTAGGAACAAGATCGCAAATTCGCCTGATTAATGTTGCAAGAAATATGGCTGGAAATATTATTGTACCGCAGTCTTTTCAAAAAATTGGTGCACTAGTTATAGACAATAAAATAATGGGTTTCTTTTTTTCACTTGAAAGAAGCAGAGCTAATTAGAATAATTTATGGAATTGTACAGCAATGCCTACAAATCTACAATAATTATTTGAAATAGGAATACTGTTATCGGGATTTTTATTTATACGAGGAATTTTCAGAGTACACTATTATTTAGTGACTATTAACTTCATATAGCTATCATATATATAATTACTTCCTATAGCTACTATTCCATGTATTTGTTGTATTCGTGCTGCTGTATTATCAGGGAACTTCAGCTGTATGCGCATGTACTCACATGTATTTGCGCCATGTATTCATAAATACAACAACAAAAAACGCCTAAAATTAGGGCAGTCCTGTACGCACATGTATTCACATGTATTCGCCTTGCTGTATTCATGAATACAGCAGCAAAAAACACCTAAAATTAGGGCAATCCAGCTGTACGCGCATGTATTCACATATATTCGCACCATGTATTCATGAAACAATAGCATCAATATAATCACCTTAAAAATAGGCATGTCCAGCTGTCTAATAACGGAAATAATATCAATTAGTGTGATACACTCCTAATATAACTCAAGAAAATCAATTCTAACATGCCTCATTATTAACCCATAGATGACTTTTCAGTCGTATATAACTTTTTTTTACTGTTGCATTCATTAGATTCAATGTGTGTATTTACTGTATTCGCTATTTTATATTCAGTATATTCAAATGTATTTGTATTAACAGTATTTTAGTTATTCCTACTACATGTTATTACTGTTGTATTCAGTATATTTGATTGGTTGTATTCACTGCATTTCTATTTGTATTCAGTGTATTTTACTATATTTTAAAATTAAATGTATCCACTATTTATATTCTGTTCTATTTTAATGTTTGTATTCGATGTATTTCAATGTTTACATCCCATATTCATGCGTATTGTATGTATAATATGCATAAATACAGGTGTATTCAGCTGTATTAGAAAAAATACAGACCTTCGAAATACATAACACATGCAAAAAAAAAAATGTATTTATAAAAAATACTATGTGTTTGAGTGAATTTGTACAGAATACAATATATTTGCATCATAGTGAATACAATATACTATGTCGTCGGAGATGGCGTTTTTCGGCCTAGACTCCTTGTATCGCTTCACTACCTCTTCTATTACAATTTACAACGCTTCCAATTCGATCGCCTCTTTTTTCTCTTACTTACCGCAATAAGAATCCCTTTTTCTCTTCAATCTCTCCGTGGCCCAAGGTATCTCCACTTCCTATTTTTGATTATTGGTTTATTTTCATATTTCTGATTTTAAAATTTTTAGGTTTTTTTTCATGATTTGTTTCTCTTTCGTGTATCTATGATTCGAAGAGAGAGAAGAGAGATTCTAAGAGAGAATCATGTGTTAATTAAAGAAAGAGAGAAGAAAAACATAAATAACGTATTTTCATGCACTATTTCATGTTTTAATTGTAGTATACACCATAATTACTTATTTTGATATAAAACATAAAGGTAGCTTTAGAAAATAATATTTTAAAATAATTTTATTTTATAATAAATAGGGTATATACATTTGCTATAGGAGGTAAAATTTCCTAATCAAATACTGTCATTTCAAATGTCAGGTTATTACACTCAATGTCTCCTATATAAGCTTTCTTTTGTTTTTTATGATGAGTTTTGTTTTCCATGGTTGAGGACAAACCACAAGTTCTCTTGGCCTAATCAAGTAGTCCTCTTCTGTTTTCCTTGTTCGAATTGAGTTTTGCAATAGAAATTGGAATCGTGTATAATCTAGCAACAAAAGCTTTGCCGTTTTGGCGAAAAAGAAAAAGAAAAAGAAAAAGAAAAAGAAAGATCCCTTTTCTTCTTATCTTTTCTATTTTAATATAATTGGAAATACTATATTACACTCTTTTGTGAAAGATTGCTCTGATCTTGTTTAGCTTGAGGGTTCTTTTCAAGCTAATCATCTTTTTCTTCTATAGTTTTTGACATCTTAAATTCTTCGAATGTATCATGGCTAGTTCATGCATGTATCATAATTATATATTCCTATGAACCAATGTTTGCAAGATTTCTAGGTAGGTGTTTGTCACAAAAATCTCCACCTAATTAAGTACAAGTAATCACGATATAAGAAGGCAAGAACTTGATAGCACCAGTGTTGTACACATATTTTACGCAAATATATTGACATATTGTTACAATTCAATGTGCACACGAATTTGTATTTAGAACTACTATCAGACTCTTTTATAATAGTTATCCATCATAACAATATCTCACCATAGTAGTCAAGTTTTTCTTTGAAATTAATCTTTTATGTTATATTTCACCTCTTTATAACATTCTACCTATAATAGCAGCGAGCATAATTATATCATTATACTATTTTTAAAAGGCCAAATACATAACTGGGCCCTTAAACTTGGCCTTTTTTG
Organism: Nicotiana glauca; assembly: GCA_026770625.1. Classification (NCBI taxonomy): domain Eukaryota; kingdom Viridiplantae; phylum Streptophyta; class Magnoliopsida; order Solanales; family Solanaceae; genus Nicotiana; species Nicotiana glauca. Next base: position 29,217 of record MU696326.1, on the reverse strand, counting down.
TCACTTGGGCACTTAAACATAAAGTTGTTCCTATCAGACCCTTCAACTAAATCACATATGTGCCAATTATACACTTTGTAGACCATCTGAGAAAAATATTTATAAAAATTATTTGATATGTAATTAGCGGCAGTTGTATATTTGATAGCTTTTAAGACTTTCTTCTTTGCTTATGAAATAGCTGAATTTGTATATTTGACAGCTTTGCTCTTTTGCTGAAGTACTATTTTTGTTAAAAGTTGTTAATGTCAAAATGCAACTTCTATCAACCACTTGTGCGTTCTAGTTTGTAAAGTTTTATTCTAGTAGCTTACAAGTGCCGTAAAGTTTCATAAGCACTCAATTATGTCACTACAAAGTGCTTATGAAAATTTTCATGGTATCTCCTATAATCGTACTTTAGTGCCGTAAAGTTTCATAAGCAAAGAAGAAAGCCTTAAAAGCTATCAAATATACAACTGCAGCTAATTACATATCCAATAATTTTTATAAAAGTTTTTCTCAGATGGTCTACAAAGTGTCTAATTGGCACATATGTGATTTAGTTGAAGGGTCTGATAGGAACAACTCTATGTTTAAGTGCCCAAGTGATAAAAAAGACCAAGTTTAAGGGTCGAGTTATGTATTTGGCCTTTTTAAAACTATCTTCCATAACAGTCCTACAAAAATATTAATTGATTTTACTATTTTTTACTTCAGTTGCTTGACATTTATTTTGATAATAAAAAAGATCTAGTAATGCTTTGCTGTCATAAAGTCACATATTGAGATATGATCTCTAAGTTAATGAATAATAGATCTAGTATTTTGACCAAATATATTGAATATTTAACAAGATACACCCCTTTTTAACAAAGAATATTGCATCAATACATACTTGGTAGTTAGAAATGTGCCATTAAATTTAAATATTTTTTTAATATTTTATTTCATTAAAAAAATGAAACTACTTGCTGTTTTGGATAATTGTTGTATATAACAGTCAAATAAGATTCAAATATTAGTGTTTTGTTATAGGTGTGTATAACAGTCAATCGCTATAAAAGAAATATCGGAATAAATTGTAAGTCCCCGTAGCATTCTATAATTAATCTGAAAAGTTGTGAGGGTCTACAGTATCTAAACCTTATGTCCGAAGGTCGTAGGGGTGTTTAATTAGTAGAGGGTAGAAGTAGTTTAGAATGAATTGGAAAGGAAAATGAATATAACTCCACATTCCCTAACTTCACACTATTATATCTTTCAATATATAATGAGTTGAGCTATCAACCACATATTAAAGGAAAGATCTTTTAGTTTAATTTTCAAAACTTTAAACCGTTTGTTATTCTAAAATTTCTACAAGCAGTTATAGCATTTTTATTAAATAGCAGCAAAATATCCAAATGTGGCCAAGCCAAACCGTGGGCAACGGTTCCAAACGTGGCAACGGTTGACCCAGTTGTGGTAAATTACAGCAAGCCACAAAGGGGAATGTCCTAAAGGTCTAGGTCAACCATGGCCAACGGTTGCCCCAGCTGTGAACAACGGTTGCCCCAACCATGACCAACTGTCCCCAACTGTAGCCAACTGCAATTATTCGACCGGTCGTTTTGACTATTTGTATTTTGTTCAGCTATTTGAAGCCTTGAGCAAAATCGTATGATGTATTATAACTTGTGTAAATTGTCAGTTTTGGTTTTCAGGTTATTTGGAATTGATTTGGAAGAATGAATTTCATGATTTAAGCTTAAAGTTGGAAGAGTTGATCAAGTTTGACTTTTTAGTATTTGATCTCGGATAGGAGTTTTGATAGTTCCCTTAGGTTTGGATGGTGATTTTGGACTCGGGCGTATGCCCGAATTTGCATTTCAATATTTTTAGAAGGTTTCGGCGCTAATTGGCGAAAGTTGGAAATTTGAAGGTTTGGAAATGTTCATAAGTTTGACCGAGAGTTGACTTTGAGGATATCAGATTTGGATTGTGGTTCCGGGATTGGAATAGCTTCTTTATGTCATTTGAAACTTGTGTGCAAAATTTGAGTTCATTTTGGGTTGATTTGATATGTTTCGACACGAGTTTTGGAAGTTGAAAGATTCAAAGTTCATTAAGTTCGATTTGAGGTGCGATTCGTCGCTCGATATTGTTATGCGTGATTTGAGGCCTCAAGTAGGTCTTTGTTATGTTATGGGACTTGTTAGAGTGTTCGGATGGGGTCGCGACGAGCTCGGGTGAGTTGCGGACGTGTTTCAGACCATTTTTCATTCATATATATGTGGTTGCTGGTTTTCTGGTATCTCAAGCCTTATTCGCGATCGCGTACTGTATTAGAGGAACTGGTCTTTTCCTTCATCGCGTTCTGACCGTGGTAAGGCGTTCGTGTACCTTTGGAGGCTCGAGCATCGCGTTTGTATGAGTCAGATTGCATTCGCGTAGTGATGAGTTGAGAAGATGGGGGCTGAAGATTCCTCTTCGTGTTCGCATTGATCTTGTCACGATTGCGTAGTGCAGGTTCATGTGTTACTCGCATTTGCATGTGATGTTTTGCGAACACGTAGGTTATTTTGGAGGCTGTTGAGTTTTTTTTCGTGATCGCGAAGAATGTCCCGCGATCGCGTAGGATATTTCTCTCCTATGAATATAAAGTACTCTATTTCGGAGGTTTAAGCTATTTTATCATATTTGGAGCTATGAAGCTCGGATTGAAGCGATTTTTGAGGCGATTTTTACCACATGAACTGGGTAAGTGTTCTCTACTCAGTTTTTATTTTATTTCATGAATCTATCTTCGTTTTTTGCATTGTGATTGAGAATTTCAAGAGGGAGATTGGGGTTTTTGTCTAAAAATTCATAGAGTGAAATTTTGAGTTTTGAACATTGATTCGGAGTCGGATTTGGGTGAAACTCGTATGGTTGGACTCGTAATTGAATGGGTCGTCAGATTTTGTGAGTTTTATCGGGATCCAAGGTGCGGGCTCGGGTTTGAATTTTTGGTTGACTTTGGGCTTTTGATTAAAGATTCGACCTTTATCGTTTGAAATTATTTTCTTAGGCATTATTTGATGTATTTCAGTTTCTTTTGGATAATTTTGAGCCGTTCAGAGGTTGATACGCGCATGATGTCATCTCTAGAGTATTGTTTGGCTTGCTCGGTATTGGCTTCGGCTTGTTCGAGTTAAGTAACACTTCTAAACTTGGGTTGAGGGTATGAACCCCTGAATATACGTATTATGTGTTTGGTGTTGAGGTGACACAGATACTAGGTGAAGATAGTGTGGGCGTGCACCATGTGAATTGTGACTTGGTTATTTCTGTAGTAGTGTGTAGTTACCTAATCTTATCCATATTCATGAAATCTCTACGTGATAGAGTAATTAAGCTGTGATCTATGTTACAAACCATGTCTAGGCTATATGCTTATCCTATTGGGACCTACTGAGGTCATTTCTATTGTTGAGTTATTTGCTTACATTGATATTACATACTCAATCATATGCATTCATTTTCATATCATATATCAGTCTCTGTTACCATTTATTGATAACTCACTTCATCATTTTGGGCTGATTTTTCATGAGAGTGAGAGCCAGAGAGACTGGAGAGATTAATGACTGGGTGAGGCCAATGGCCTGATTGTGAGGATATTAATGGGTTTGGGCTTTTAACGGCTCTATCGGTTGTCTTAAGCATTTGCACATTACTCGAGTGTTTACGAGAATGAGTAGATGCATGACATATATTATGACTTGTGTGAATCGTCGGTTTTGGTTTTTAGGTTATTCAGAATTGATTCGGAAGGATGATTCTCAACTAGGAAGCTTTAAATTGGAAGAGTTTACTAAGTTTGGCTTTTTAATATTTGACCTCGGACTGGATTTTTGATGGTTTAATTAGCTTCGTGGGGTGATTTTGGATGTAGGAGCATGTCCAGATTGTGATTTGGAGGTCCATAGTTGAGTTTAGCTTGAAATGGCGAAAGTTGGATTTTTGGAAAATTTAACAGAGAGTGGATTTTTTTATATATTGGATTCAGATTGTGGTTCTGCATATTGAAATATCTTTGTTATGTCATTTGGGACTTGTGTGCAAAATTTGGGTTCATTTCGGGTTGGTTTTCTATGTTTCGAAACGAGTTTTAGAAGTTGAAAAGTTCAATGCTCATCAAGTTCGAATTGAGGTGTGATTCGTTATTTCGATGTTGTTATGTGTGATTTAAGCCCTCGAGTAGGTCCGTATGATGTTATGGAACTTGTTGATATATTTGGATGGGGTCCCGAGTTGCTCGAGTGTGTTTCGGGTTGAGTTCGGACTATTTTTCCTTCATTTTTCAATGCTGGTTCCACATAACTCTGAGTATGGATCACGATCGCATAGAGTTGTTTGAAGGCAGGGAGAAATTTTTCTTCGCGTCCGCGAGTCCTCAGACATGTTCGCGTAGGTTGCTGCAATTTGAGCATTGCGTTCACGTAAGCCTGCATGCATTCGTGTAGTGTAGTTGACTGAGCTGGGCAGTGATCACTTCTTCTTCGTGTTCACAGTTATTTTTACGCAATCGCATAGAGCATTTTTGGTGGCATTATATTTTGTTCATTGCGAACGTGATGGATTTCCCGCGTTCACGTAAGATGATGCTTGGGCAGAAGTATAAAGTACTCTATTTCGAGGGTTTCAACTATTTTTACATTTTTGGAGCTTGGGTTGAGGCGATTCTTGAAGCAATTTTTACCATGTGGATTGGGGTAAGTGTTCTCTATTCGGGTTTTGTTATATTTCATGAATCTATCTTTGATTTTGGCAATTGGTTGATGAATTTTTAAAGAAAAATTGGGGGTTTTAGCCTAATGTTTCATATGTGAATTTTTGAATTTTGAACATCGATTTGGAGTCGAATTTGAGTGAAACTAGTATGGTTGGACTCGTAATTTAATGGATTGTTAGATTTTGTGAGTTTTATCGGGTTTCGAGGTGCGGGCCCTGGTTCGACCTTTTGGATGATTTTGGAATTTTGATTAAAGATTCAATGTTTATCGATGGGTTAATGTATTTAAGGTTCTTTTGTCTAGTTTTGAGCCGTTCGGAGGTCGCGACGCTGGAGATGGCTTTTTCGAGCATTGCTTGGCTTGGCTTACTTGGTGTTGGAATTGACTTGTTCGAGGTAAGTAACACATCTAAACATGGTGCTGAGGGTTAATGAGTGGTGATTTTACCACTCATTCTAATCTCTTTTCTTTAGCTTTTATGTCTTTTAACTATAATATGAGGTCATTTATGGTGTGTATTGTTAGATTTCAGGTAAATGATGCTATGAAGTGATTGGAATTGAATTGAGCAAAAAAGGGGTGACAACAATACAAAGCTCTCCAGTGATTCCGCATCTGCGGAATAGTGGTCACAGAAGCGACTCCGCATCTGTGCGAATGAGAACGCATCTGCGAAGCTGGACCTTTTGCCAAGAAACCGCTTCTGCGAGTATATTTGCGCTTCTGTTGTTGTGCATCTGCGCGTAAAGAATCGCATCTACGGTGACATAGTTTTAATAGGCATTTCGCTTCTGCGATGGTATCTCCGTACCTGCGGAGCCGCACCTGAAAGGATTCTTCCGTAGGTGCAGAAGACGGGCATCAAACCTGGGCAATTCAGGCATTTCACATTTTCTCATTTCCAACCCCACAAATACTTGACCTAGAATATCTTCGGGAAATCTTTGTCTTATTTTCAGTTCTTAGGGCTTGAGAGAACAAGGTTGGAAGCTAGGGCTTTGCACACACACTTTGGTCTTGAAGATTTGAAGCTTTTGATTGAGAATTTCTTACTCATTTATGTTGCTTTCTTCATTTCCTTGCTTTGTATTGTATATCTAGGTGTGTATTATTTTATTCAACACTTGAATCTTGTTTATGAAAATACTCATGTTTAAAGTGTGGATTAAATACCTTGTTGTGCTTATGTATTGAATGATTTTTATTCTTTTATGAAGTGAGTTATTGTTATTTTAATTATTCTTGTTCTTTAATGTTTCCAAAGGGATTAGCTAACCCTAGGACTTGCCCAATAACTCCGAATTAATTTTGGAAAAGATAATTTGGGGTTGAGAAAGATTAATTAACAAGAACTTGAGGTTTTAACCCTCATTTTATAGATTCTACCTAGGGATATGATTGAACTACTTGTAGCCATTCCGGGTGTGCTCAATCTCCTAATTGCTTTAGGGATAATTCAATTAGAAAGTCTTGTTAGTCTTCGGAAGAAGCTAATATAGAATTATTATCAGTGACTAATTAACATAAACTCGCTCATATTTGTAAAATCGTGAAATACATTAGATCGTTTCTTGAGTGTAATTCCCGATGCATCCATCCTTGTAGTCATTGATCATTTTACTTGCTTTCTAGGTTAGTTTACATTTCCGCATTTAGGTATAAACATTTTCTAAACCAAATTCTTAGTGTTTGGCATTGCGCGATAAGTGATAATTCTCTTACATTCTTAATCGCCTACATATTGTTCTCTGGGGGATTCGACCCCGACTCATAGTTGGGTAAATTATATTGCATGCGATTGTGTCCTTTTACTTTTTAGTAGTGTATTTGGACGTCATAAAAAATTGGCACCGTTGCCGGGGAGCAATTTGGCGTAATTTAGGTTGTTTGATAAATAAGCGTAAGTGCTTTGGTCCAAACTTGTGAATTTTTTTGTAATTAATTTTTCTTACCTTGGTGTATTTTTCTTGTTTATTTTCTTATTTTTTGAAAAAAATGGCATCATATAATGAAAATTGGTTGGAAGGTAGTTGTTCATACTTTGATGACTCTTGTCCTTATTTTGGAGGACCACACTCGTGGCAAAATTATTTAAATTCTCTCGGGGGTGGATTGTGCGCACAATATCAAACCCATGAGTGGTGTATTTGTGATAAGTGTAGTTTTCAAAATGGTCATTGGGATGATTGTGCTTATTTGTCCTTCCCTTCTCCAATCCTCCGCTACGATGATTCTACTTTTTGTGATGAAAATTATAGGGCTATGGAAATGGAAGAAGTTGAGCATGGCCGGAATGGAGAAGTTGAGCATGGCCGGAATGGAGAGTTCAAGCTCATGTTAGAGTGCGTACTTGAAGGAGGAAACAAAGAACAAAGTGCCTTGGGGGAGCTTTTGGAGAATAGTCTCCAAAATGACTTGGCACTTGAAAGGTTGAACTTGCAAATAGAGGAAATGCTTGAAGCTTTAGAGGTCCAAAAATCCTCGGAAGTTAATGATAGCCAAGAATTTTCCTTGGATGTGGAAGCCGAAAATCTTTCCTTGGCATTTGATCAAAACCAAGAAGTACTCTCAAATGCTCAAAATGAGAAGATGATGCTCATGTTGGAAATTCTTGAAAATGAGGAGAAGAACAACTTTGCACTCGAGGACTTAAAACAAGGCTTGACTTACAATGATAAACATATCTGCACTTTGGAAGATCAAATGAAAATATTGGTTGAGGCTCACTATGCCCACCAACTTGAGAGTGTGGAAGGAAGCCAAGAAGAGTCCAATTCTGAGGAAGAAAGTGAGCTTTACTTTGAAGATTCAAGAATTGAACATCCGTCAACCGACTCCATGAGTGTTAATGATCCCAAGAAAAATATGGAATTAGAGTCATCCGGTGTTAGTGAAAAATTGGTTGAAATTGACTCTAGTTCCGGGGAAGAAGAGGATGTCAAAATCTGGGAAAAATTGCAAGATGGAGGTTTGAGGTCACATTCCAAGCATTTTAAACATTGGAATTGTGTGGTGATATGTTAGTTGAACCACATGAATCAATGAAGGGCTGCAAGGAGGAAAGACTCATACCATACATCCTACAATTTGAGGGAACAAGAAAGCTAAATGACATTCCTCACATGAGAGCTAAGAAGTGAAAAATGAAGAATTTAAGGCTTGGCTTGATCATCAACTTACCATCCCCCATCGCTCGTGGTCACAAGCTTGATTCCAAGCTAGGTGCCCAATTCATATCTTCCAAGTGGCGAGAAAAGTGGTAAAGTTGACTTGCGTGGTGCCACGACGTTAAATGCACGCTTGTTGGTAGGCAACCCATCGTTTTTCAAAAATTTTAATTTATTTTTGAAATTTTCTTTTTTAGAATATCTTAGAATATTATTTATAACTAATTTACCAGGTTTTAAATTTTTTGGAGTTGATTTGAGCAGGTCGGAGTGATCTGGAGGGACAAAACTAGTAGCTGCAAAATCTGTGCATCAATCTTTTGGTGTAACCACATCTTCGGATTTTTGACCGTAGATGCGTGTTTCCAACCACAGATGCGTTCCATACCGCAGAAGCAGCCAATTGGCCGCATAAGCGACGTCGCAGATGCGGTTATGTACCGCAGATGTGGAAGTCGAACAGGTTTTAAAAAATAACAGAAGTCTCATTCCCTCGCAGGTATATTCTGCAATTGCTCCCCAAGCCCTAAACTCCCCCATCTCTAACATACTCCAAAACCTCCATTGCTTGTGAATTCTACTACACTCACCAGAGACTCAGGTAATTTCTCGTAGTTCTCATCTACTTCTCTCTCCCTTTTTATTCTCTTTTCACCTTCTTCTTTTCTTAGCCCTAACAGTGACCGTGTCCTCTATTTTCCCATTCCCCTCTGATTTGTGTGACACTAGGGTGAGGAAATTTTTTTGAGAGTGCATTTGTGTGTGTTGTGTATCATGAAACAAATTTGTGGGAAATCTGCGTACCAAAATTGTACAAATAAGAGGACATTTTAATCCGCTTGCAAGATGTTCGACAAAGTGTTCAAAAGAAAATTTTGTACCACAAAATCGGTCTCAATAGAATCAGAGTTGTATGCAGTGAACTAATTTAGAAGTCTTGAGTAAAAATTAGGTGCCAAAATTAGGTTTAAGAATAAAAAAACTCTAGGAAGTTGAACAACTTGACGAATTCCGCAGATACGGTATCGCACCTGCAATGACTTTTCTACAGGTGCGATTTTGGCCAATCTGAGCAGAAATCCAGATGCAGTGAAAATTCCGCAGAAGCGGAACTGCTCCTGCGGTTAATGTTCCGCAGATGCAAAAACTGGCAAAAATACCAATTCCAGTAGCTTTGCAACAGGGCCTTCCCGGACCCGTTCAAGTTGATTTTTTGGCCCAATTGCAGTGTTTTAAATTACTTAACATGATTCTATTACCCGACTGACTTTGCTTTGACTTTATGAAGGTACTTTGAGCTAAAATGGACCCGAACATGAGCGAAAATGCCCCACAACAACATTGAAATTGAAGAAGAGGTTGAGGAACCGTTTGATGAATCTAGATTCATGTCGGCTGACTGTCATCATACATATTATGACAAACTCGTCAACAAAAGAATAGTGCTTGAAAAGGGGATCAACGAGGAAAAATTGGCCGAGAAGCTCCCAGATTTCTATGCCCGTCTCCATGCCTCCGGATGGTCATGCTTCATTCCCACTCCATGCAAAGCTAATGAGGAGTTGGTACGCGAATTCTATGCCAACCTTAAGCGCACATACTTTGCCAAACCACAACTCATCATTAGAGGAAAATTGGTAAGGTTTGGGATAGAACAGATAAATGACACTCTTGGGATTCACAACTATCCAATGGTGCCGATGCGAGAGAAAGATCAATGTGACAACGGGGAATGGCTTGTATCCAAACTATACCCTCCAAGCATGAGAGCCAAATGGGGAAACAAGACAAAAGGTTTGAGGTCAATTGACTTCACAGCTGAAGCAAAAATGTAGTTGTACATCCTATGCAACAGGGTGTCTCCTTGTGGAAATGTCTTAGATGTCTCCTACACCAGGGGTTTGATCATTGCATTCCTCCTGGACGACATTCCTGGGAATGTCGGTTACTATATCATGCGGGAGCTGAGGGAGTATTTGTGGGACAAGGATGCAGGGATGATGTTCCCTGCATTGATCACACAGCTATGCACGAGAGCAAAGGTTGAGGTGCGTAGCACCGATCGATGGCTACTAGTTGATAAACCTTTTCATTCACTGAGAGTGACAGGAGAGGGTAGTGCAGTCAAAAGTAAGAAAAGGAAGGCCACCACCACGACTACTGGTTCAGAGTCATATTCACAGGCAGCTGCACCTGAGGGACCATTTGGGGTGCTAAACTCCGAGCTTGCATCCATCCAGGAGTTAGTGTCACAGCTTCCGAGTGGGCCTTCATCCTCCCAGCCTGGGCCCTCGTACTTCTCCAGGGAAGAAATGAAGAGTTACTTAGATGCGCAGAAGAGTCAGTAAGAGTCTCATGAGAAGATGACAGTATCAGTGACCATACTTGAGGAAGCCTACGACACTTTGGCCAAGGCTCATGCTGATCTCTAGTCAGACTTCGTGAAAAAGAAGGAGAAGAACAAAAAGAAAAGCAAATTCATGATAAAAATGTGGAGAGGCATAAAGGCCATCTTTAAATGGGAAAACCCAGTCAAGAAGATACTAGTGGGGGGACAAGGATGATAGCGAGGAGTACTCCTTCATGTCAAAGGCTGGTGATGGTGATGGTGATGATGATGATGAGACCGACTGTAAGGCCCTATGAAATTTTTTCCCGAAAACTTGAGATCTCGTAGTGCCAATTAGGAATATATGTTAGAAATTTGTAAAAATTCTTCGCTGCGAGCTTGCGAAGCTCGCGGTTCGGACCCTTTCGGTTGATCTATGTATTAAAAAGTTAAGGAAAAATATTTCTCAGAAGAGCACGTTTATGAGGTCCATTATGCGGTCTCATAACAGCTATGCGGACCGCATAGTCATCGCAGAGTGAAGCAGTGTGTTGGTCAATTTTGAGGTTAACTATGCGGCCACCTATGCGATCATATACTCGATATGCGGGTCACATAGTCGATGCATAATCCCCTTGGGATTTTTGCAAGGAGCAGTTCTGCGGTGCATTATACGACCGCAAAATAGGTATGCAGACCGCATTCTTGTCGCATACCTAGGAAGTGTGTCCAATTTTTGGGAACATTTTTGCGGTCCATTTTGCGGACCGTATGACCATTTGCGATCGCAGATCTGTTCTGGGGCTCCAAATTTCTAATTTTCTTACCCGACCCCATGTCGATATATTATATGCTACCCTTCATTTTTGGCCTATTTTCTAATAAATTTAGAGAGAGAGAGAGAGGGTCCTAGAGGGAGAAGGATTTCTTCATCAACATTCCTCCTAAGATCTTGCTTAGACCTTGAAGGTTTGTCAAGAAAGGCACCTAGGTCTTCTTCCTAAGAGGTAAATTTCTGTAACGCAAGCTCTTAATCACTCGATATAACTAAGATAGACCACTAGAAGGATAATCCATGAGAATGGGAGTGGGTATCTTGCATTCATGAGTTCTTAATGTATTTGCTGAGGTCTTGAGCTAAGGATGGGATGAGGGATGGTAGGATCTTTCACAAAATGGTTTTAAAAGCATAATGCTCACTTATTATTTGAGAATATGCTCAAATAAGCTATACCTATGATCACTTCTCTGATTTGTGGTTCAATTTGTTATGTTCCTAAAAGATTGACGTTGCTAAGAGTCTTGGAGTATAGTAGGACTTAAGGAAAGCTCAATCGAGGTATGTAAGCTAAACTTTCTCTCTCGAAAGTGGATTCCATATTGTTTTTGTAAGTTTAAGTGTGGTTCATCTACCAAAATGGTATAGCCTTGAGTCACTTTTTAAATAAAGATTAGTATACTAATTGGGTGAGAAGAAATCAATCTGTTTAATGCTCCTTGTTTCTCTATGTGTATTAAATTCCTTGATTTAAAATGTCTTACTTGTTGATAACCTGTAAAGATGTATGGAAATGAATCGAATGAAAAAAAGTGTGGAACAATTATGAAATAAGCCTTGACCCAATCATTATGAACTAACTTCAAAACAATAGAACGACCTAAAGGGCTTCTACCTGAATTATGCCCATAAATGGCTGTTTTAGATAAATTCTTTGCTTTATAAATACATTCAATGTAATGCGAGTTCTTACACATTCCGATGCTGAAATTGTGCTTTTGTCATGTTGGAAAAAGGGGTAATTCAAGGGTAATTGAGGTGATTGTTTGCTTATAACTTCAATGTGTATTTCAATTATTGAGTGCCATGTCCCTCTTTGGGAAGAATACCATGTTTTTGATGATTCTACTACTATTGAACTAAAAAATATACGATTCTTGAAATATTTGGTACATTGATATTGGTTGGCGATCCTTGGAAATAAAGGAGATGAAAATGTGAAAAACCAAATGCGGCCTTCGTGCCATGAAAAAATATGAACCTTGTGAAAGGCCCAAAGGGCCAAAGAGATACTGTTATTGAGAGAGATTGAGAGCACTAATAAGAACACTAAGATGTGAAAGGTATTGAGGCAAGCATGGTTGTATTTATGCTATACTTATATACTTGTATTTATACTACAATTGTGTGCAATATTAAATCGAATCAAAAGAATGTTTTTGGGAGTATCATTAGAAAGACCGAGGAAGGGTAGGTCATAAGGCCCACACCTGAAACTACCCCAAAGTGGGATGAAACTAATACCTATGAATTGGAAATAGAAAAAGCTAACCCATACGGCATATGTGGGAAAGCAGCCTAGCTGATTGGGTGGAGAGCAGACTCCATGTTTCGCGCATGGTGGTACTACTCTTGTGACAACTTTCTTTCGCATCACAATGTCAAACCACATTGTCCGTGGGGAGATGGCCTAGCCGATCGGGCGTGATCGGACTCCGTGCTAACAAAGAC
>MU696326.1:0-15775 GCA_026770625.1 Nicotiana glauca | reverse complement strand
ACATACATACACTATTTTCTTACTGTAAAAATCATTATGTTTCAATTGGTTATTTGGATATTGTTGATTGTGACTTGTTGTTTCTATGTGTTTATATATATATACACACACACACACACACTATTTTCTTACTGTAAAAATCATTATGTTTCAATTGGTTATTTGGATATTGTTGATTGTGACTTGTTGTTTCTATGTGTTTTCTCCGCTTATATGGACATTCTATTTTGAAAGAGGATAGCAATATTCTCTTCCCAGCAATCTTGGTGATCCCCGCTCCATGCCGGGGTCATGTCATGTGTCTTTTGATAATTTTCTCATCACGTTTTAAGGTATAGCTGGAGCCTTGTTGCTGAGACTTCCCTATTTCTCTTCTATTGTATTTAGAGGCTCCGTAGACTGTTTGTGGGTGATGGTTGATATTGGGGGTCAAGACTAGAATGTTGGTATTTGATAAGCATGCTTTTTCATTAAATCTGTAACTTGTAATATTTTGAAAACTATGAATGAAGTTATTAACGGAAAGGAAATTAAAGTTACTAGTGGAAGATCGCTTAGTGTTTTGACTAAATGGGATAACATTCCCTCTTTGTTCATGAACTAGTTTGGGTAGATTGAAATCTAGCAGGCTTGCTCAGTTTAGTTTACTTGGTTGAGTGCCAATCATGTTCCACAGTTTAGGGCGTGACACCGATGATGATGAGGCCACGAGTTCAGCCCAGCATTGATCAACCGTCCTCCCTCAGTCTGCTAGTCTGATGCAGACCTCAAGGAGACCCTCAAACTATTTGTGCATTATATTTGATATTATGCAGTGAGGACACTGCAATATTTTTATTTGGTGTGTCTATAGGAGTAAACTGTATTCATACTATGATATTATTTGCCCTTGCCGGGCTTATTTTGTGGTTTTGGATATTGTATGACCTTGCGGGGCTTACTTTATTGTTTTAGATATTATGTGCCCTTGCCGGGCTATTTTATGTATGAGGTGCTCTTGCTGAACTTGTTGTGATTATTCTATTTTTAGCTTAGTCTATGTTTAGCTTTCTTTCGTTATTTATTTTCTTTAGTAGTTTGTGTTATTTGTATTAGTTACTTTTATTTTAGTATCCTTTTTAGTAGTTTTGTTCTTTGAGTTTTTATTTTAATTTAATATTTTCTTGGATTTTGTTCATGCTACGGTTCTTTACTAAGGGATATTTTTGAAGTGAACCGGGTGACTTTTCCCTATGATAGATGGCATGACAACTTTCTTAAGGGAATTAGTCTTGTTTTACGAGGAGGAGACTTTTGGATTATTTGTTACTAACAAAATTAGTCTCTTGTATGTGAAATGTGGATTAAGAATGCCCCTCCGAATTTTGGTTTTGAACTAAAATAAGTAAGTTGCATGGTGAAGAATAATTTTTGTGATAAATTTTTGGCTCTATTAGTGACTCTTTGCCCACGAGATTGAATAATATTTATCTAGGTGTTCTTATTATAAAATAAAATTGATCCATCTTGATTAATTCATGTTCCATGTGTGTTAGTGTTTGTACAAATATCTTGTGTTTACTTCTATTATCTAGAACTTGCCCGGTTAATCTTTCAACGCTAATGGTAGTATGTTTGATTGAACGGATGATCTTAGGCATTATTTGTGTTATTTGAAAAACCTCTTTAGCCTTTCAAGCCTACCATTGCATAAATAATATCACTAGTACCCTATTTGAGCCTTTAACCTTTTCTTTGGCCACCTCATTATAAACCTTTCCCCTTTTGTAAAATAATTCCCTCTTTTGAACATGTCCCTCCTTGAACATTGAGAATGAGGCTAAAAGCCTAAGTTGGGGGTGTGGTGTCAAAGTGGAAATTGGTAAGGTTGTAAATTGAGTGTAGGAACATATATCTCAAAGTTTTCATATTAAATTATTGGAGCTCCAACAGAAAAATATGTATATAAAAAAAAGGAGAGAGAAATATATGTATGTATATAAATTATGGAGCCTTAAACAAAATTAGAGAGGTATTTAAGGTGGTTCTATATTGGGAACTAGATGCCCATGAGGCTATGTGGTTTGAAAAGAAACAAAGTGCAAAAAGAATGACAAATGCGAGTAGTGTTCAAGAAGGATGAAGTCACTTGTATCCAAATGCTTATCCAACTCTTCCATAAACCTATATTACAAGCTTAAAAAGTCCTTATGGGACCTCCAACCGAATGTTCTTGAATAAGCGATGAATTAAAATAAGGTCAAACTTATGGTATGAGATGTTGAAACACTTGAAATTCTCTGTGAGAGTGAATGTCTTTGTAAATTTGTCCATTATGTTGTATTGTAAATATAGTGATTTTGGTACTCTTTCTTGTGAGGGAACATGAATTAGGAAGGATTGGTGAAATTGAGTAAGTTAAGCATATGTAGTGGACTAGTGCTATTGAGTCACTTCTTGAGGCTTATTCTTTTCACTTGATTATTTTGAAATTCCCTTTCACATTCTTGAACAAAATGAGGGAGTTATTCGGAAAAGATGCACATGCTTGGGCATAAATATTAGTACCAACCAAATTCATAAGTATGGTGCTTAATTGGAGAATGTGATTTGTAAATAATAGAAATACCACTTGTGTTTTGAATGGTAAATCCTCATTGAAGTGTTAGTTTTGATTTTCTTGAGGACAAGCATAAGCTTAAAGTTGGGGGTGTTGATGAGTGGTGATTTTACATTCTAGTCTCGTTTCTTTAGCTTTTATGTCTTTTAACTATAATATGAGGTCGTTTATGGTGTGTATTGTTAAATTTTCAGGCAAATGATGCTATGAAGTGATTGGAATATAATTGGAGTGGAATTCAGCAAACAAAAAGGGTGAAAACAATGCAAAGCTCTACAGTGATTCTGCATCTGCGGAATAGTGGTCGCAGAAGCGACCCTGCATTTGCACGAATGAGAATGCATCTATAGAGTTGGGCCTTTTGCCAAGAAACCGCTTCTGTGAGTATATTTCCGCTTCTGCTGTTGCGCATATGTGCCCGAAGAACCGCATCTGCGGTGACAGAGTTTTAATGGGCATTTTGCTTCTGCGATGGTATCTGCGCACCTGCGAAACCACACCTGCGAGGATTCTTCCGCAAGTGCGGAAAACGGGCATCAGACCTAGGCAATTAAGGCATTTCACATTTTCTTATTTCTTAATTCACATTTTCTTATTTTCAGTTATTAATGCTTGAGAGAACAAGGTTGGAAGCTAGGGCTTTGCACATACACTTTGGTCTTGAAGATTTGAAGCTTTGGGTTGAGAATTTCTTACCCATTTATGTTGCTTTTTTCATTTCCTCTCTTTGTATTGTATATCTAAGTGTGTAGTATTTTATTTAACACTTGAATCTTGTTTATGAAAATATTCATATTTAAAGTGTGGATTAAATACCTTGTTGTGCTTATGTATTAAATGATTTTTATTCTTTTATGAAGTGAGTTATTGTTATTTTAATTATTCTTGTTCTTTAATATTTCCAAAGGTATTAGCTAACCCTAGGACTCGCCCATTAACTCCGAATTAATTTTGGAAAATATAATTTGGGGTTGGGAAAGATTAATTAACAAAACTTGAGGTTTTAACCCTCATTTTATAGATTCTACCTAAGGATATGATTGAACTACTTGTAGCCATTCAGGATGTGCTTAATCTCTTATTACTTTAGGGATAATTCAGTTAGGAATTCTTGTTAGTCTTCAGAAAAAGCTAATATAGAATTATTATCCATGGCTAATTAACATAAACTCGCTCATATTTTGTAAAATCGTGAAATACATTGGAACGTTACTTGAGTGTAATTCCCGATGCATCCATCTTTGTAGCCATTGATAATTTTACTTTCTTTCTATGTTAGTTTAAATTTACGCATTTAGATATAAATATTTTCTAAACCAAATTCTTAGTGTTTGGCATTGCGCGATAAGTGATAATTCTCTTACATTCCTAATCGCCTACATATTATTTTATGTGGGATTCGACCCCGACTCGTAGTTGGGTAAATTATATTACATACGACCGTGTCTATTTACTTTTTAGTAGTGGATTTGGACGTCATCAAGGGTATGAAACCCTGAATTACGTACTATATGTTTGGTGTTGAGGTGACATGAATGCTAGGTGACGGGCGTGTGGGCATGCATCATTTGAATTGTGACTCCGTTATTTCTGTGGTACTGTGTAGTTACCTGATCTTACCTATAACTATGAAATTTCTTGATACTTGAGATATTGAGATATGATCCCTATTAGAAAACATGTCTAGGCTACATGCTTATCCTATTGCGACCCATTGAGGTCATTTCTGTTCTTGAGTTATCTTCTTTCATTGCTTATATACTCAGTCATATGCATTCATATGCATATCATATCTCATAAGTGTTACCATTTATTGATACATACTATCATCATTTTGGATAGTTTCATGGAATTGTGAGCCCAAGAGATTGGAGATATTGGTGACTGAGTGAGGACGAGGGTCTGATTATGAGTGACATTTATGGGATCGGGATGCACGCCGTAGTGGTTATACTGATTTATGAGGGCTGAAGGAGCCCCTCCGGAGTCTGCACTCACCCCTTAGTGATCACAGTTGATTATATCGAGGGATAGATCTTCCCCACGTGCTAGATTTGGCCCTACTCAGTACTAAGTGACTGATGGTCATTTGATGTATATATTTCGGGATGGATCTTCCCTGGGCCGGATTGCACATATACAATAGTGAGTTATTGATCATGATGAGTGGAAAGAGTGAGACGGTGAGATTTAGTACTCTGAGAGTGTGAGTACATGAGTTCATCTCTGAGATACATTGCATTGACATGCACACATGACATACATGCATAGAGATGCCTTTTCCTCATGCTGAACGGTATCACATCATTTATGACTTCTCACACGTATTTACATATGAGCATAGAGAGGTATTTTACACTTGCTATCTAGAAAGAAAATGGAACATCTTATTTATTGTGGAAAGGAATTTTGGGAAAAATTACAATTTTCAATCTTACTCATATTTTCCGATGATTTCGGTAAAGAATTTGGGGTTTCACTTATATACTTGAAAAGCGGAAATATTTTTCGGAAAATTATGAAAAGATGAGCATTTTACCTCTGAGTTACTTCTTTTATTACTTGCTTTACGTTGTTATGAACTGTTGTTGGCTATTAGTGTTTGACCCGACCTTTGTTTCAAATCGTCACTACTTTAACGTAATGTTATGTTTGTTACTTATTGAGTACATGAAGTTGGTTGTACTCATACTACACTTCTGCATCTTGCATGCAGATGTTGGCTGTTGATGTTGCTTTGATCGATGTGAGTTGGAAATTAAGACGTACCTACGTTCCGGCTGTAGTTGCCTCTTGTTCATGTTAGCCTTAGAATATAAAATATATCTATGTACTTTTCGAATAGATGATGTATTTATTTTAATACCAGCTTTGTAAATTCTAATCTTATAAGCTCATGGTTTGTATTACCAATCTTTGGGGAATGTATAAGATTCAGATAATTTCTTCTATTTAATTATTTTATTAATTTCATTGGAATTAGATAGTTATTAATTGGCTTACCTAGCGGTTTCGGTTAGGTGTCATCACGACTAGTTTGATTTTGAGTCAGGGCAGATTGGTATTAAAGCTCTAGGTTCATAGGTTCTACATGTCATTAGCAAGTGTCGAGTAGAGTCTTGCGGATCAGTATGATGACGTCCATACCTATCTTCGAGAGGCTACAAGACATTTATGATATGCTTCCCATCTTTCTTTCTTTATCGTGCAACATTGATTCAGCTTGAAGCGTAACTCTTTGAATTCCTTCCATGCATTTGAATGCGCATGTGAGCGCTCGGTATCAGCTCTGCACTGCTGACATGTGATTCCATGGATAAGGTGCGAGGTATGATTTTGGTGTGCATATGGAGGGCTAGTCTGGAGGACTTGAGGTCGGGTTTTGACTGTAGCTTGAGCACGGAGATTTCGGTTGTGTAAGCACGTGATTTTGGACTTATAATTCCGGCAGTGTCCCTATTAGTGGAATTTGTGGCTCGATGAGCAGTTGGATGACTATATAATGAGTATGATGTGACTGCGGGAAGTGTTTAGATTGTTCGAATGTGACGAGAAGAGTTTTCTTGAGATGTAGAAAGGAATATTAGGTGCTTGATTTCTGTCTTGATTTGATGTATAGTCTCAAGTTATGGGTGTGTTGAAGGATTTTTCATTTTGTTTAATTGTGGAGTGAAGTAGATTTTCATGTTGTGTTATGAGTTCAGACTCAGGAAGATTAAGTGATGTCATAGTAGTTGTGGTTGTGGAAGGGTATAGAGAGATGTCAGTTTGAGACAAAACATGTGGGTTATCTCCTGCGGGGTGTCCTGAGGTTGTGTGATCCTATGTTGTTTTTGTAGAGAGTTCTCCTTTATCAGTGAAATATGTGTTGCAATTTAAGTTTTGACCGCTTGTGGAAGTTTTCTTAACTGTCACGAGCATGGATGCAAGATTTGCAGGTGATTTGAGGTATTAGATTTTCACAACCCAAAAATCCCTCCGAAGGAGTCGTGATGGAACCTAGTCTCTAAACTAGGTAAGCCTAACATAAACTGAAATAACATTGATATTTACTAACTTTAAATTAAATTATTCTGAATAAATTACAATTTCCAAAATCAGTGGTCCAAGTCACAAGCCTTTCTAAGGTTAGTTATACAAAATAAATACATCATTGTTTCGAAATAACAGGAACAAATGGAAATAAGTACAAATGAAGGTGACTCTAAGGCCTGCGAATGCTGTAGTAGGTTTACCTTAAGTCTCCACTGCAACGACCAGCGTAGCTACTATCGATCAATACCTGGATCTGTACACAAAAATGTACAGAATTGTAGTATGAGCACACCACGATGGTGCCCAGTAAGTATCAAACATAACCTCGGTGGGATAGTGACGAGGAATAGTCTAGACACCTACTGGTCAAATAAATTGAACAGGATTTGATAAGAAACTATCAACCTAGAAATGCCATAGTAATATCAACACCAAGGAAAGAACAAACTACAATTAGTAGAAACAATAAAGAGAAACACGGATGGAAGCGAAATATAACCAAATAAATTAACACCAACATAGCTGGAACACAGAAAAGTAAAAATATACCCAAACAAGGAAGGCGATGTCAACTCAATAATCATATCGTTTCTGATGCAAAATTTCCAGCTATCTCATACTCGATATCTCATATCATAACCTCAATTTTAGCACAACCCAGCACCTTCTGCCCACATATTTCTATCTCACTTTACACAACAACGTTTTCATGTTACTCAGTTTATAGGGTCCATAACTAGTGCAATTAAGATGTTCAAGGAGTCTGATTTACATAACATAAAGTAGAGTACAACTTCTAAACCAATTAGGAACTCAGCAAAAATAGATGAAGTTATTTTTAGAAATCATTTGAATAAAGAAAGTACGATTTTTAATTAAAGTACAACATCGAATGAATTATTACCTTTAACAAGGAATTTCATAAATTAGCTCAGTAGAAATTCTATTTTTTGAAGTAAAATACAACCTCAAACAATTTAAGGAAATTTAATTGAGTAACTAAATAAATTGAAGATGAAACAATTATTGAAATTTTAAAGTATTGAAAAATATGTATATAAATACGACAAATTATTGAAAACACGATAGGGTTCCTCCACAAAGGATCACAACGGTAAAGGAATCTGAACAGTTAAAAATATATAAATTGGTAACAACAAATAAGCATAGCAAACAGAAAGTGCATGACATCACCCTTCATGCTTTTACTCTCGTTCTCACAATAAGAATCAATATTCACTTTTATTCTTTCTTGTTGCAGGCGTGCAACCCGATCCCATTTCAAATATTATCATGGTGGTGTGACACCCGATTCCATTTCATATATCACCGTGGCGGCGTGCCACCTGATCCCATTTCATATATCACCGTGGCGGCGTGCCACCCGATCTCATTTCATATATCTTGTTGCAGGCGTGCAACCTGATCTTTATTTCATATATCTTGTTTTAGGCGTGCAACCCGCTCCCATTTCATATATCTTGTTTCAGTCGTGCAACCCGCTCCCATTTCATATATCTTGTTATAGGCGTGCAACCCGATCCCATTTCATACATCAACATCAACCAGAAAAGAATCCCGGCAAGGAAACAATAGTATAACAACAATATCTCGGCAAGGGAGACAAGATCATAAACAACAATATTCCGGCAAGGGAAATAATATCATAAGCAATAACATACCGGAAAGGGAAACAACAAGTACATAATAAGGGCCACAGAACAACCAAGAAGCACAATAACCTCAACAAAAAAACGAGACATAATAAGCATGTGATAACTACATCGGTAACCACAACAATTGGACGTGTAACATATTTGCACGAAATCATAGAGGAACTCACAATCAAGAAGTATCAAAACAATAAGGAAGACAATCACTTCAATTAAGACAATTAAGGGTCAAAGTAACATGTAAGAATTAGAGGAAAGCTAGCAATGTCATATGGAGTATATAGAGGCAATTTGAGCAATTAGGAAACCCAATCATAACGGGATACTTTCCACATAAGTACCTAAGAACCTTAGAGGCAAATTTCTTACAAATAAGTTCTAGCACACACTCGTCACTTTGCATGCATGGACTACAATTAGCATAGAAGACTCAATTCCTAAGGGGAAGTCCCCAACACAAGGTTAGGCAGGATACTTACCTCAATCCAGCCAATTCAATACTCAATTTAGCTTTTTCTTTACAAATTCATCAATACTCGGCTCATTATTTCCAAAAATGACTTGAATACATCTAACAATGCAAGAGAAAATAAATTCCAATTAACAAAACTATGATTCTTATACAATTTACAAAAAGTCAACAAAAGTCAACTCCCTGAGCCCACACCTTGGAACCCGACAAAATTTACAAAAATTGAATACCCATTCCGATACGAGTTCACCCATATAAAAATTATCCAATTCTGATATCATTTGGCCCTTCAAATTATCATTTTACATTTTTGAAGAACTTTACAAATTTTCCCAAAATTCCATCCCAAATCACGAATAAAATAATAAATTCAACGATAGATTCATGTATTCTAGACAAATCCGAGCTAGGATCACTTACCCCGATGAATTTCTTGAAAAACTTTCGAAATATTGCCAAGATCCGAGCTCTCTAGGTCAAAATATGAAATAAAACTCTAAACCTCGTATTTATAGTGCACCTACCAGATTTCCATCACTGGTGACCGCAAAAAAACCACCACTGGCCGCGGTCCATCACCGCTAACCGCAGTAAATCCACCGCTACTACGGAGAATGTTGATTGCAGTGACATGCTTTAGTATTGTTTTTCGTACCTTTCTCTACAAATGTCCAAATTGTGATTTCTTTACCTTTCTGGAAACTAGACATGAAGGGTTAAAACTTTCGTTTTTGAATCAATGCAAAGTTCCTTGTAGATCAAACGATATGAGCTTCCGAAGTCAGACTAGTGAACCTGCAGATTCTTCCTCACCGCAGACCGCACAAAATTGAGTACGACGGCAAAGTCCCTCCACCGCGGACCACACAAAATCCTTTGCAGCCGCAAAGGCCCCTCCGCGGTAGCACAAAATCATTGCGGACTGCACTGGCAGGTTCAGAGATCTGCAACTTGTCTGAACCTGCAATAACTATGTTTTAAGCCTAAAACATCCCGGAACCTACCCGAACCTCATCCGAGGCCCCCCGAGCCTCAAACAAATATACCAACACATCCCATAATATCATAGGAAATTAGCCCCACTTTCAAATCACTTCAAACAACGTTAATACCATGAATTAGATGCCCAAAATGCACGAAAATCACTATGAACTTCAAGAACCTCTAGAATCGCAACCAAGCATCTGAACCATATCAAATCAACTCCAAATGACACCAAATTTTGTAGGCAAGTCCAAAATGACATAAGGAGCTGTTTCAACTTTCAAAATAGCATTCCGACCTCGATAACATAAAAGTCAACTTTGGGTCAAACATCTTCATTTTCCAAACTTTAACTTTTTCCAACTTTTATCAAAATGCCTCAAATTATCCTACGAGCCACCAAACCCAAATCCGAACAAACGCCCTAAAATCACAATACGAAGATACTGACATCATCCAAAACTCATTCTAGAGTCTTTTACTCAAACGTCAAATTCCGGTCAAATTCTCTTATGCTTAAGCTTCTTTCCAGTTCGACTCTGATTCATCCGAAAACTGAATCCAACCATGCACACAAGTTGATATACATAATGTGAAGCTGCTCTTGACCTCGAACTGCCGAACCAGACACAATTGCTCAACACGACCAATCGGGTCGTTACATAGATGGTTTTTGTTCAATTTTTTAACAATATTATTCCTCTTTAAGATAATACTAAATACTTAATTTGTTTAACTATTTGATATTTAAAAAAAAATTATTATTAAGTATTTATTTCGTTCATAATGATTTGTATGTTATTTGTTACATTTTATATAAAAATCCATCAGTGCCGCTTTGTACTGCCAACAGATTATTTTATGATTCATATCTAATCTTTGATTCATAACTAATTTCTGATTCATATCTAATAATACATTTACTATACACCTAATAATTGATTAAAATTTTATCCATAATTGAGAACTCTAACCGAGTTCGTTAATGAGGACACATAGATATTATTTTACACTGAAAATACTAAAGAGCACTAAAGGCACGCTACTCTGAATGGCCATAAATAATATCAATTAACATAAATTAAAATTTATTATAAGTTTTACAACACTAAATTGCACTACATAACACAAAAGTCACATACTATTGTTGTACAACAATAAAATTTTTAAACATGTAACACAAATTATTCAACAAATGTCTAATATACAATTTTCATACATATTTGCTAAACAATAAACTAATCCAGATAAAAAATTTAAAATTCAAAAAGAGTTTACAATACAATAACAAAATCATACAATACTATAATCACAACTAAATATTCAATTATATATATATCACTTATACTAAAAAAGTGATTAGAAATACCTCTTTTTGGACATTTATTGAATGGAGAAACAATGAAGCTTTGACCAGCGAATTGGGCAATAAACGAGTCCCACTCCATGACAAGACCTTGAATCGGGTGTTAGATCGATAAAATAATAAACAGACAATATTTTTGGAAAGGTGTGTAGGCTCAATGGAGTTTTTTGGTTTTTAAATTTGGTTGGGGTTAGGGGGAGGGGTGGACCGGTCTGTTTTGCTTCTATTGGAAAGGAGACTATGGGTTTATTTAAGTGGGTATATGAATGCGTTATACCATATTGTCTTTTCACATTCAGGTATAGCGCATCAAATAAGACTTTGACCACCATTCCAAACTTAGGCATAGCGCATGTATTACATGCGTTATATCTTAACGGACAAACTTGTCGTCAAGGTATAGCGCATGAAATTCATGAGCTATATATAAAAATATTTTTAATTTTTCGTTTCACCTATTTGGTGTTTTGAGTCCAAAAGTCCATCATTTTGATTCCAGACTTTTAAAATTTTCCCTCCTAAAAATTATTCTAGAATAAATGGACAAAGACTCTCTATTACTTTGAGAAAAGAATCTTTGTTTGACCGCATATACTAACCGAAAATCTTGAAAATATGGCTTCATGTTGTAATGACCCTGCGAGCACGTGATTTTTGCCCTATATATGAATTATTTCCAAAAATTCAAACAAAAAGATTTTTTCTTATTTTTACAATTTTTGTGAATTTTGGTGTTATTTTCTGTTAATTGTTTGCATTTTATTTATGCATGTTAATTCATATGAAAATACAAAAAATATGCTTTTGCATTTAGGATATAATTTCATATTTTAGGATTAATTAGGAATTAATTTATTTTAGAATAAAACATGAAAAATCACAAAAATAGTTCACTTTCGCATTTTAATTGTTTTAATCGGAATTCATCAAAAAATAGTTTTTAAAATAATTTTAGGAATTAAGTGGTTTAATTTTGAAATATATTAGGATCTTATCTTAATTTTTTTGCACATTTATAAAATTAGAAAAAATAATACAAGAATACAAAATGGAAAAACAAAAAGAAAAGGAAGCAAGTGAAAAGGAAATTTTGGGCCAAATCCTTGAGTCCGAACGAAATTACCCTTTAATTAAACCCTGAACCGGACCAAACTCATCCCAAATTACACCCTAACCCGGCCTGCCCCTTAAAGAAACCAAAAGATGTCGTTTGATTTAGTTCGTCTAATCACGACCGTCCATTCCCCATGATCCAATGATCCTCATCAACCTAAGCCATCAGATGTAGTTGTCCGAAGATGATCAAACCCTAAAAAAACATCTCACGCCTTCCTTGTGCCAACCCCTCTATAACGCCGCCGTCGCCGGAGAAAATGCCACCATCTCCGGTGGCTCTCAAATTCACACCCTTAGACCGCCTCACTGTCCCCGTCACGAATCTGCCACTATCTCATTTCGAATTCCATCGGAACCTCTCGAATAATCAAAAAGGTTTTGTCATCTCCGCCGTGCACGGCGGCGACACCCCTCCAAATGACCCTAAAAATACACCCTGCACTCTCCTGGTTCTCCTCTTCTTGAATTTCTCATTAGTTTCCGTCAAACACCAACGGAACTGCTCGAATTTTAAACGAAGAGAAGGCAGAACCTCAAGAAGTTCGGATTTCCTTAATTTCTGCCGAGTCCCTGAGTTCAGTATTGGATTCGAGTCGCGAAACAATGTGTTCGTTTGTTCTTTGATAAGAACGAGCGATTACATTATTTCGAGGCTCGAGTCGAGTTTTCCAATCTCCGTTCCGGGCTTTGTAGGTAAGGCTTTTGGTACTTCTTCATCATTTTCCTCTTAACAAATGATATGTTTGTCGATTAGTCAATTTAGGACTTTGTTGTAGTTTCTTCATCTTTGTCAGTTCGTTTTAACTGGTGTTTAATTAGATTAGTTCGTTGTTTTGTTCTTCAGTCTCTTTTGATTTATATTGGGTATTGGTTCATCAATTCAATTGTGCTCGATTTGGATTTAAGTGTATCATTACTAGTTAAGCATTTTTCTGTTTGGTTAGTGGTAAGATATAGTCTATTCTAATCAGTTTGATTCTATGTTTTAGTTAATTAGTCTTGGCTATTGGATTTAGGTTCATATCAGTTTCATTTGATCAGTTAGGAGTTTGTTTAATTTTGAATGGTTTTGTTAGTTTAATTCTAGAGTAATGGGTCGTTTGTTTATAGTTGATCATTTTCAGATAGGCTAAAAGAGGGCTGGGGTAATACAGTAGATTCAGAGGGTACTCAGGGACAATTTGGGTATTTAGAATAGGAGAGTAGTATTCTAGTTAACACTAGAAGTCCCCAGAATCTTCTAGAGTGGGGCTCAAGTTTAGATTTCAGTAAGATAGGATAATAACTTGAGAAACAAGTCAAAAAATGAGGGATTAATCTGAAATAGACTAGGGACTGAATTTGAAATCTAAAAATCTGACTTGCACCTCATCTTTGCTTATAAAAGGGCATTGCCATGCCTTAACACAGGAGTTTGGAAGCTCTGAAAATTTCCCCCACTCCCACAAGCCTTCATCAGCTCAAAATTTGAAATTCAAATTCAGAGATTCTCTAGATCTAGATCTAAAAAAGCCAAAAACTAAAAAACAACAAAAATCTTCGAAAATCAAAAAAAAGAAAAAGCACGCTGTTTCATTGAAAAACTTTAGGTTAATTTCGATTTCTAGTTATTGAGTCACATCTTCTAGTTCAATGTCTGTTTGCTGAAGTTTGAAAGGTTCACTGGGTTGATTTCAAGTGATTTTGGGTTTAATTAAGCTGGTTTTGGTTGAGTTGTGGTTTGCTGAAACTTTCAGAAGTATTCTGTGTGCATTTTCGAGTCAATTTAGTATTATTCAAGCTGTTTTGATTGGGTTTTTTGTCTTATTTGGTGCGAAACATTTACTGGGTCGTTTGAGACTGTTTTTGGGTTAAAATTGCTGCTGTGATGTTCTAGAACTGTTGCTGACCCCTTTCCTTTACTTTTCTTAATTCCAAGCACACTTTTGTCCCTAATGATGTGAGGTTTCACTCAATGTATATGAACCATTGTGAAATTGATATGATAAAGCATTTCTGCCATAGGAGTCTGTTGTTGTTTTCATTGCTAATTGTAATATGTACTTGTAGTTTCATTCGAACAGATCTGCATTAATGTTAAACAGGACTGCTCAAACTCAATCTGTATTTACACTGGACTGTATGAAATGTTGTCTCTTAGGACTGTTGAGTTTTTTTGAATTGAAAAGCAATTTCATGTTAGGTTGATATATTAGCTCACGTTAGTTTAGTTAATCACTGTTAATCATTCTATAAATCTGTTAGTCGACTCATTTTAGTTGCTCCATAGCATCTCTAGTAATTATTTTCATTTTTCAGCTGTAGTATGACTATTTTAGAAGCTGTCCTGGACTGTGTTAGATTTCAATAAAAGGAAATACCGTGTCTAGTGACCATGAATTGTAGATTTGTTCAAGTTTTCCTGCTTAACTAGTAGTAAACATCATATGTGCATACTTCTTAATAATCACAGCTGAACATATTGGCTTAGATATTGGATTCAAAGTTGAGTCTCAGTATGTTGATTCGCCAATAAAGTCACGTTCCAGTCAAGTAATAATCTGAAGCGGATGTTTCATGATCAATATTGGAACTTGTTTCAACTTAAACCTGTCTCCAGGCTCAAACGCAAGCCCAACGAAACTAGCTAGGCTCATTTTCCTTCAAGGCCTAGGCAGTATAAGTGTGGGACTGGATCCAAGGGCAGTATAAAAGGCCCACAGCTGGGCGGTCCACTAAGGATAAGTTTTTTTAAATGGGCTTACGTCCCAGCCCAGCCGTTTGGGCAGCTTCATGTTACAGACTTGGGCCAAGCTTTCAAGGCCCACAACTGTTAAGAGTCAAAAACCCTTTGAAAAATTATATTAGGAGTACGGGAATTAATTCGCAATATGAATCTAAGTTTTCGAGTTAAGTAGCATTAATTAAGAGTCAAAAACCCTTTAAATAACATTGATGAGACGAGCCTCGCCAAATAAGAATGCAATTGCGGGGCCCTCAATAAATATTGTATTAATTTTAGACTTCGGGATGAGCCGTTTAGCGAATTTCGCGGCTTTTCCAAAAGATAAAATGCGTTAGCATCTTTAGGCGCGCACTTTAATAAAATTACATTCTTAAACTCGGGTGCGCATTGACGCGACCCAAATCTAAATCTCAACGGAGTCAAAATATTTTGACAATCACGGGTGCATTGATTGCGCCGAAACTCTGCCGAATTTTTGAGAAAAAGGAGAAAGAGAAAGAAAATATAGACAATAAAAATAAAGAGGGTGAAGTGTGAAAATAAAGTGAGTGGGGCCCTGTCACACCTCTTTTTTACGGCGCTTACACCCCGCGAAGGGTATAAATAAAAAAGAGTTTTTCCAATTAAAGGACGGTCGGAACGGGATTAGTTATTTAAAAGTTTTTCAGAGTCGCCACTTGAGAATTTAATGGTGTCTCAAGTCACCAAATTAATCCCGAACCGAGGAAGTTTTGACTCTGTATTACAGTCGCGAACCAGAAGTCCGGGTAAGGAATTCTGTTAACCCGGGAGAAGGTGTTAGGCA
>MU696322.1:6343-60311 GCA_026770625.1 Nicotiana glauca | reverse complement strand
AATGCATATGACGGTACACTCTAGTACCCGCTGCGGCGTGCAGCCCGCTCCATTTATTTATCGTCGACGGCGCTCGCTGGTGGTGTGTACAGACTCCGGAGGGGCTCCTACAGCCCAAGCGCAATAACAAGCCATCTCGTGGCATCAATTCTAGGCTCTCAGCCTCATATCAATATCAGTATAATCGTCCAAGCACTCAGCCTCAATATCAATGTAACACCACTGCGGCGCACAGCCCGATCCACCCATAATCAATATAATACTGCTGCGGCGCACAACCCGATCCATGCTCAGTCCAAAAAATCATCATAAGCCCCTTGGGCATTTATAAAACAGTAGTTCTCAGCCTGAAATATCATTTAAAATATCATTTGAGTTTTTCAAAACTTAGAAGTATGGCTGAGTTTGCAGAACAGTATTTAAAACCTTGGACTGAAACCAAATGATATGCAAGACATGCTAAAATAGTAATATCAATCCCCGACGGACTCACATAGTTTACACGAAGCCCAAACATGGCAATCAACCCAAATTATGATGATAACAAGTAATTTCAATCAAATACGCAGTAAAAATCAACAACCGGGACGGACCAAGTCACAATCCCCAACGATGCTCTACCCCACGCTCATATCCGGCGTGCAAGTCACCTCAATACAACACTATGATGTGCAAATCTGGGGTTAATTCTACCATAAACTTGAATAATTACGCCAAGGAACTTACCTCCATTCGATTCTCAGTCAAAACCCTCAAAAAATCTCGCCCAAAGCTCTCCAAGATACTCAACAATGGAGAAAAATAACCCCCAAGTCGCGGATGAAATGCCATTTTAAAACCCTTCTGCCCAGGCCGATTTTCACTTCTGTGGTCCCGTTTCCGCTTTTGCGGGACCGCTTCTGCAGCCAAAAATTCGCTTATGCGATTCTCACTTAAAAACCCAAACTCCGCTTTTGCGACTCGGACTCCGCATTTGCGGTTCACCTCGACCACTTCTGCGGTTCAATTTCCGCTCCTGCGGAACCGCTAATGCGGACCAAGTTCCGCTTCTGCGTAACTTTCACTTAAGGGGCATGACCGCTTCTGCGGTCCAAAACTCGCACCCGCGATACCGCTCCTGCGGTCAAGATTTCCGCTTATGCAGACACTGCTGAACATTCACCCTTTCACACCTGCGGAGCTTCTTCCGCTTCCGCTAAATCGCATCTGCGGTCTCCCTTCCGCAGATGCGGAAATACCTGCTGCAACAAAACCAGCAAAACTTCCAACTTCAATTTCTCTCGTTCAACCACCCGAATTCACCCTGAGGCCCCCGGGACATCAACCAAAAGCACAAGCATGATCTATTCCCTTATTCAAACTTGCTCGAATCATCAAAATGCCATCGTTAACATAAAAATCCTCAATTTTCATCAAATCAAAGCCTAAGTTTCTTAAAAACTTCCGAATTGCACATTCGATCAAAAACCCGACGTAAACGCCTCCGAATGACCTGAAACTTTGCACGCGTATCCAAAATCACCTAACGGAGCTACTGCAACTCTGGGAGTTCCATTCCGAGCCCCAGATCAAAATCTCACCTATCAACCGGAATCCGCCAAAATTCAAACATCGCCAATTCAATCCTAATTCTACACCGGACCTCCAAATTCAATTCTGATCGCACTCCTAAGTAAAAATTCATCCCCCAAAGATAACCAAATCACCAAAATTCATATCCGAGCCCTCTAACTATATAGTCAACTTCCGGTTGACGTTTCCAAAACAAGCTTCCTTCTAAGGGGCTAAGTGCCTCATTTCCAGTTAAAACCAATTAAATTATATCCGATCAACTCAAATACTGATATTGAAACATAGAACAACATAATATGGGGGAAACGGGGTGGTAACTCACATGACAACTGGCCGGGTCGTCACAGGCCCTATGAGTGGAATTCGTGGCTTGATGGGTGGATAGATGGCTACGTGATAAGTATGATGTGACTGCGAGATATGTTTAGATGGTTTGAATGTGACCAGAAGAGTTTTCTTGAGATGTATAAAGGACTATTGGTTGCTTTATTTCTATCTTGATGTGACGTAGAGTCTCGAGTTATGAGTGTATTTGAAGATTTTTCATGATTGTCTAATTGTGTAACGAAGTAGATTTTTATGTCTTGTTGATGGGTTCAGAATCAGGAAGATTAAGTGATTGCGTATTACTTGTGGATGTGAAAAGGTCTAAAAAGGTGTTATTTTGAGGCTAAGAAGGTGGATATAACCTGCGAGGTAACCTACAGATGTGTGGTTTTTGTGATATTGTGTGGAGGCTTTCTATTCTGCCAGTGGGTTATATTATGCAATTTCTATTTGGATAGGTTGAAATAGTTGACTTGACTATCACGAGTATGAATGCGAGATTTGCAGATGATCTGAGGTATTAGATGGTTTATGTTACATGAGCTTATGAAAACTTCAGTTGAATCTCACTGTGGTATTATATCAGTAATAGGGTATGATTATTGTAAGTTGTCAGACGTTTTATTCCATGGATTTGATCCAATTGGGGGAGTCTACTATCGATGAGTTGATTGCACGATTATGCGTTGTATTGGTTTCGGTCTGAGGCATACTTGTGGATCGGTCATGACTTGAAAAAGCTGGTTTTGAGGAATACTAAGCAAGGAATTTTCTTAATGCATGATGTATTACACTTTATGGGTACATTTTCTTAATGAATGATTGAGTTGTTATTCATAAAGGATGTAGTGTACATGGGGTAGGAATTTGCTTGGTTCCTTAGAGGTGTGGATTACTTCTTTGGGTGTCGTCCTGCTAATGTGGCATAGGTCGTTCGGCCCGCTTGGGCATTACAATTGAGATTTGAGCAGAGTGAATGGCTCTCGAGAAAGTTCTAATGGATTCGGGAGTTATATGTAGCAATTGGGAATTTTTAGAATTTGTATATAGCTAGAATCTAAGATTTACATTGGATGGTGTCAAGACGCGCGGTATTTCTATATATCATTATGGTTATACATTTCGATATCAGGAAGGTGAAGGAAATAGATTTAGATTCACATAAGGTCTCTCCAGAGTGGGTGTCTCATTTTATTATGGTACCAGCATTCCAGCAGCAAGCTACCACCTTGTTCATAGTAGTTTAGGACTTATATTTCTGTTTATGTAAATTTCAAATAGACAATGTAAACTTTCTTCATATCAATGTTTTTTTCTTATTCTTAGTCGCTGTATTGATTTTCGTATTCTTATACTATTAATTTTTTCATAGTTTCCAGTTTGGATGGAGGTATATATGTCCATGTATTAACTATAGTACCAAATGGATTTTTGAGCAAGGAAAGCAAATCTTTCAACACAACAAAGACTTCACATTTTGATTTTAGCAAACAAGTTCAAGTATACCTATTATAGTCATCAACCAAAGTGATAAAATATTATTTTCTATCATAGGTTGCTACCTTATAAGGGCCCCATACATCAGCATGAACAAATTGAAACATACAACTTGAAGTACTACTACTAATAGAAAATTTTAGTATACTTTGTTTATCTAAAGGGCAAATTTGAGAGTCCTTTCGCATCTCTAGCTTCACTTTATTCTTCAAGTCTGGCAAATGTTGTATAGCATAAGTAGATGCTTGTCCTAGCTTTTGATGACACATTGTAGTTGTTGCTCCTTCTTTGTGAAATAAACTAGCAGCAACAACATCTCCTCTACTAAGAATGTAAAGTTCACTATCATCTTTACCAATCCCCAGCACCCTGCCACTGTATAGTCCCTGAAACACACAAAAATCAAGGAAAAAACATGCAAATCAACATAAATCCTTAGTCAAGTTGGACAGTGGGAACATGTTGAACTTAAAGTTTGGTACATATAAGAAATTCTTAATTTTCTAATTCTCTAAGATTGTAGCCTCTCCAGCATGTGTGATTTTAGACCTATCTCATGTAGGTGTTTGCACTGCATAACTATTTTGTCCCTCTATAAGTCTAATAGAATCCATTACATTTTTGCAGAAGGTTATATGATGTGATACTCCTGAGTCCATTATCTAATAATATACACATACATTGGATACATTAGACATCAATGACATAATACCTACCATGTTTTGAGGATCTTGTTAGCTCTTATGGTCATGCACTCCTTTCTCCTAGTGAAGTCTTCTCCAACAAGTTTACCAAATGTTTGTACTGTTTTTCTGTGAGATAGTTTCGTTGTGACTGATTTTGGTCTCAATACCTGCATATGTGTTGAAATTATTAGCAAAAGGATTATATATACCTAATTTCCTTTTCTTCTTGCTTTTGAAATCTGGAGGATAAGTTATTATTTTGTAACAATTCTCCTTCAGGTGACCTTTATAACCACAATGCTCACAAATCAGCCCTGGTTTCTTGCCTTTGAACATCCGACCTCTTCCTTCATGTATTGTCAGTGGTTCCTTATTGGTTCTACAACACCTACTGCTATTTCACTCTCCTCTTGAACAGCTACTACATAAGCTTGATTTACTGATAGAACCGGCCTTCTTTGCAGTACATTGCTTCTCAATTGATTGTAGCTCTTATTGAGTCCCATAAAGAACTGCATCAATATTTGCCTCACTAGATGTTCCACATAGGGCCTCGATTCTTCACAGTCACAAGAGGGAAATGGTGCCGAAATGTTCAATTCATCCCATAGATCTTTCATTTTTGAGAAATATAAGGTAGTTGACTCATTTCTTATTTCGGACATGCAATCTCAGCCTAAAGTTGATAGATACCAGTCAAATTATCCTTATCAAATCTCTCTTTAAACTTATCCCATACATTTTTCGCACTAGAAGCATACATGATGAGGCATCAATTCATTAGCTACAATGCTACTCAACCACGAAACCACAACAGCATTGCATCTTTCCCACTGTGTGTCCAATTCTCCTTTGTACAATCCTTTTACACATCCCGTCCACAAACCCTAACTTATTTTTTACTAACAGTGCAACACTCGTTGCTCTGATCAACAAGGCATAGTTTTCTGGACCTGTGAGCTTTAACGAGATCAAAGCTATTCGAGGGTGCATCTGAATCTTGAAGAAACAATGGGTGATTATGTGGTAGTTGTCTGATATAATATGTCGCCATGATTGAGCTCGAAGTTCTGCAATTACAATACTCCAATATGCACAACGACATCAATTGCTGCTCTGATACCTTGTCAATTTGTTTAATATACACTCTACGAATCAAGCTTCATAACATGAAAAATGAATCTAGGGTTGCATATGACAATATTTTGAAAGAGAAATGAGAAGAGGAGTTGAAGAGAAGAAAGAAGATTTTTTTAGCTTAAGTAAAAGAAAATGATACAACCGAATTAGGAAGGGCACTGTTCTTTATAACACAATAACGTGCCCTTCACACCTCTCTAACAATGTGACCCTTAAATCTCTTTTGTATATACTTAGGTCGCTCAATTAGTTTCTTAACTAATCAATTCAATCTAATGCTCTTGATAAGAATGCTGGAGTTGTAAGAACTGCAATTACTAGTACTCAGAGGACTGTTACCGGTGCAGGAATTTCGCAGAGTGCTAAGGCGGAGAGGTGGAAAACACTCAAAAACTATTACTAAGAGAAATATGTCTGATATCGCACTAGCCACTAAATTCGTTGAACACCTAACAGAGAACTCGATTACTAAAGACCTAAAATAGGCGAGCTTATTGCGAAGAATAGACTTGCATTTAGGGGCATGAGTTTAGCATATATTGCACCTGTGATAATGTGAAAAGATTTCTTAACTGAACCAAGTGGAGCTAGAGAAAGGAATAACAAAGTGGAAGCATGCAGTGATCTTATATGTGGTGGGTGCTACTCCATCTATAGGTACATTGGAAAGGTTTATAGGTAATAATGGAACTTTATCTTTTTTCACAATGAAGAATATTTATTGTGAAGTTCAACAGCTTGAAAGATAGAGATGAAGTCATATACTCTGGTCCTCAAACAAATAAATAACAAGGCAATTATAGTTAAGCCATGGGAAGAAGGGGAAGACATGGGAGGATCTACATAGAGCCAAGGGGGTGCACCGCCACCCGCAGACCTCGGACGGAACACTTTATATATATATATATATATATATATATGTGTGTGTGTAGAAAAAATATTGTACATGTAATAAAATGGCACCCTAATGAACAAAATAGCCACTGGGTGCCAGTGGTAAAGGCCCAAAAATATCTCCCTGCTAGCGGAAGTTCGAGACCAGTGCAACATAAAAAATTTGGAACTTTTATTTGTACTATTGGACAATTGATGTTATGTGTACGACAATTTACTTGTTTGATTTCTTATTTATTCTTTGTTTTACTTTTTAAATAATTTATTGACTTTTTAACTTATTTAATATTGTTTGACTTTTCTATTATGCTTTCTTTATCCACTAAAATACAAAAGCTACCTTATTTCCCCAGAAACGTTTCCCACCAAAATCCTTCAATTCTACGGCGGTGCTGCCCCAAATTGGGGATTCTTGGATTTTTAATGTTTCAGTCCGTCGCTCACCGACAATTCGCCACCACCGTTTGGTGTCCACTTTTCCATTTCACCTCACTTTATTGGTGTACCACTGCTTTATAATTTGACAATAAATATCTCTTATTCTCTTGCTTCTATTTTTAATTTTTTTGTGTTGGGGTTCTCTGAAAATATTCTTTTTGTGGTATAGTTAATATTTAATAATATAGACTTACAAGTTGCTAAACCCCTTTTATCATTTTATTTTCTCCCTTGTTTTCCTTTTAATCAATTCAGAATTCTTTGTTCCAATCATGATCAGATAAGCTTTTAAAGCATTATCCCTATAACGAACCAACCGGATGTTTTCAGCTTTTGCACTTTGATCGTCAGTTTTCGGGCATGACTTTCTCCATGTTATGCATTATGACTAATGTAGATCGTTGGTTTTGGTTTCAGGAAAATTTGGAATGAATTTGAAAGAACGGTTTCAGTAGAAAGTCTTGAATTTGAAAGGTTTGACCAAGAGTTGACTTATTTATATATGAGCTCGGATTGGAGCTTTTATGACTTTGTTAGCTTCGGGGGATGAATTGTGACTTAGTAGCGTGACCGGAATTTGGTTTTGGAAGTCCGGTGTAGAATTAGGCTTGAATTGGCAAAGTTATTATTTTGGCGAATTTCGGTTGCTAGGTGAGATTTTTATCCAGGAGTAGGAATGGAATTTCGAGAGTTGCTGCATCTTTGTTATATGATTTGTGATGTGTATGCAAATTTTCAGGTCATTCAGAGGTGATTTGGTTAGGTTTTTGATCGAATGCGTATTTCGGAAGTTTTAGAAGAACTTAGGCTTAAATCCGATATAATTTGATGTTTTTGGTGTTGTTTGTGGTGTTTTGATGATTGGAGCAAGTTCAAATGATGTTTTATGATGGGTGGCAGTTTTGGTTGAGGTCCCGGGGGCCTCGGGGTGATTTCGGATAGTCAATCGGACCAATTTCGGGCTTTGGAAATTGCAGGTTTTTCCATCTATTTGTTGCAGAGATTTATGTCTTCGCGTTTGCGAGAGGAGCCTTGCGTTCGTGTAAAAGGAATTTGGAAGGAAGGAATTTAAGATTTAGCGTTCGCATTTGAGGGCTCACGTTCGCGAAAGGATTGGAGCTGATGCTTCGCGTTCGCATGAATTCTCCCGCGTTCGCGTATAAGGAATTGGGGTTCAGTGGAATTACCCTTCGCGTTCGCATTAGGTGCCTCGCGTTCGCGTAGTTCTGGGAGCTGAGGCATCACGTTCACGACCCTTCTGTTGCGTTCGCATAGAGTAAATTTTGGTCAATGCAAGGTTGTGCTTCGCGAACGCGAGGGTTTGACCGTGTTCGCGAAGAAGGAAGGGTGAGACCTGGGCAGAATATTTTAAAACATTTCTTCCGCAATTTTGGGGCTCATTTACTCCATTGTTGCTCTTTTTGAGAGCTTTTTGAAGGAAATTGAAGAGGGATTCAAGTAGAATCGATTGGAGGTAAGGTTGTTTAACTTAAACTCGTTCTTATTGTGAAATCCACCTAGAAATTCATGGAAATTAAGCCAGAAACTGAAGAAATAGGGCTTGGGATTTTGAAACTTAATTTAGGGATTTGAACGGCCATTTAAGGTTGGATTTGAGAACTTTTGGTATGTACGAACTCGTGAGGAGATAAGGAATCTGTTGATGTTAAATTTTTTGATTTTTGAGAAGTTGTCTCAGGGCTCGGGTTTCGCAAATTTCGTGATTTTCGATGTTTTTTGATTTTTTTCGATTGGAATATGTTCCCTTAGCCTATTGTGATGTATTCACTCTGATTTCGGGTAGATTCGACACGCGTGGAGGCCAATTTGAGGGACAAAGGCGTTGCAAGCTAGAGATTTCACCGGTTTGAGGTAAGTAATGATTGTAAATACTGTCCTGAGGGTTTGAAACCCCGGATTACACATCGTGGTGTTACTTTGAGTTGACATACACGCTGGATGATGAGCGTGGGGTAGAGCACCGCTGGAGATTGTGACCTGGTCCATCCCGAAATAGTACTTTAATGCGTATCTGATAGTTAACTGTTTGATATTATTATGTTTTGGGTTGTATGCCATGTTTGGGGCTTTGTGCCGACTTGTTGAGACCCTTAGGGGCAATTTTACTATTTTTACTCACTCTAAGTTTTTGATAGCATATCCTTAGTCATGTTTTACCTGCTTATTGTTTAAATATTTGGTTTTATCACTACATTTCTTAAAAATGTAAAGGACTGTGTAGGGTGAGTTACCTGTTCTACTAGTGGTCCAATTGATCGTGAGTTGATGAATAAGATAGACCGAGGGTATAATTCTGAGGTTGATGACTGAGATAGACTTAGAGTCTAATCGTGAGGCTATTGACTGAGAGAGGTCGAGGGCCTGGCTGTGAGGATTATATATATATGGATCGGGTTGCACTCCGCAGCAGTATATTTATATGGATCGGGATACACGCTGCAACAGTATATTATATGGATCGGGCTGCACGCCGCATCACTATATTATATGGATTGCGCTGCACGCCGCAGCAATATAGCGCTGGGACTGTAGGAGCCCTCCAGAGTCTGCACATCCCCAGTGAGTGCAATAGACTATATATATATGGATCGGGCTGCACGCCGCAGCGATATATGGATCAGGCTGCACGCCGCAGCAATATACGGATCGGGCTGCGCGTCGCAACGGTTACTATATGATACTTATTGAGCGAGAATACTGAGTACGAGTACTGACTGGTAAGAGTCGAGTCATGAGTGACAGAGGGACTAGCCCGAGGGGCGATAAATATATACATGCATATGAGTGATATCTGCATGAGAGGCATGTTTATGACTTATTGATTTCATTCCTCTTTAAAGTGATTTTCTATCGAATATGTGGATCTACTGACTGTTTTCACTCACCTTATATTGAGCCTCTATCGGAAAGTTGAAAAAACATTTTAAAACAACTTTTATTTTAAAGTGGGGTTTTGAGATGTTCAGAAATTAATCATTGAATTGGCATTCGGTTATTTCCACCGAGATTTTTAGTTATGAAGTGTTCATGATTACTGTTTTG
This sequence comes from Nicotiana glauca, assembly GCA_026770625.1. Classification (NCBI taxonomy): domain Eukaryota; kingdom Viridiplantae; phylum Streptophyta; class Magnoliopsida; order Solanales; family Solanaceae; genus Nicotiana; species Nicotiana glauca. The sequence goes on along the minus strand of MU696322.1, from coordinate 50,694 downwards.
CCCGAGGGGCCAATTTTGACGTTAAATCTCTATTATTATTTTAAATGGCATTAAAGTCCTACTGAAACTGTTGGAAAGTATTTCAAAAAGATTTTTACTAAATGTTGGATCTTTTACACACTCACAAAAAGATTGTGGATTCATCGTTTCCTACTACTTGAGCCAGGGAAGGGGCAAGGGGTTCACCCACTTTCCTCTTTCCAGATGTGCTGGTGTTCGATGGTGAATGAGAGATAGAGGAGCGCACTCTTCTAGGCCAATGGGTAGATCAGTGGTTGCGATGGCTCTCTTGGTATCACACCTCGGCATGGTCGGGCATAGGGCCACAGACATAAGTCGCGCCCCCGCCGGCTATCTTTGATTGTCTTGGTCGGAAAATTGGGGTCTTTTGAGCGGGTTGTCTCCTCTCTGATGATCTTTTCTAAAAGAAGTAATGAAAGGGAAGCACTGGTCTTTATTTACTCTTATTGTTTAATGAGTTGGAGTACTCACATTACTTCATGCACCTCGTGTGCAGATTCAGGTATAATGGAACCCGGTCGCGGGTGTGGATTGGTTCAGGCGCGAAGTCATTAGAGATTAGCAAGTGGCTGCATGACGTTCGCAGCACCACTCCCTTTCGGACATTGTTGTTACTGTATTTAGCACATTCTTTTAGATTTATTATTGTATTCGGACCAGGATAGATGCTCATGACTAGTGACACCCTGATGTCAGGCTTGTACTTTTATTCCGCATTGGTATTTCAGAAGTTGTTATGAAATATTTTTTAATTAAGGGCTTAAATATGATTTATACTGCTTAAGGGGTTAATATGAGTGTGTCGTTGGTTGGCCTTGTCTTCACGAGAGGCGTCGTCACGACCGGGCCGGTTTGGGGTCGTAACAAGTTGGTATCAGAGCCTAGGTTACTAGGTCTCATGAGTCATGAGCAGGTTTAGTAGAGTCTCGCGGAGCGGTACGGGGCGCCTGTATTTTTCCTCTAGAGGCTGCAGAACCGTTAGGAAACTTCACATTCTTGGAATTGTTATCATGCGTACTTGATTCATCCTGAGGTATAACTCTTGAAATTCCTTCCACACGTTTGTATGTGCACATGAGCGCTCAATATTAGATGTGCCTTGATGGCTTGTGAGTCCCCAATCAAGGGGCGAGATGTAATCTCCGTGAGTATATATTGGGCCAGTCTGGAGGACTTGGGGCTGGAGCTTTGCCTATGGCTTGAGCACCGAAGTAATGATTGTGTGAGTAAGTGATTTGAACTTATATGTTCGATATTCTCCCTATTAGTGGAAGTGACGGCTGGATATCCATATGATGAGCATGTTAGTACTGCGAGATGTATCTATATGACTTGGTAGCGACGAAGAAGTCTGCTCAATAATAGATGAATCGTTAACTGTTCGATTACTATTGTGATTTGATGTGTAGCCCGAATTATGGGCACGTGAAGAACCTTTTCATGTCTCCCAGTTGGGAGTGAAGTAAATTTTTACATTGTGGTATGAGTTCAGACTCAGGAAGACTAAGTGACTACGGACAGTTTATAACGGTGGAAGTTATATAGAAGTATTATATTGAGACGAGCAGGTGGGTTATCTCCTGCGAAGGGTCCTAAAGTGGTGTGATCCTTATGTGTATATTAGAAGATTTCATGTGTAATGGAAGGGTACATGTTGAAATTTGAAATTTCGGATTGCTTAAGAGGATGGGCTTCACTTTTGCGAGGATGAATACGACAATTGTAGAAGATTTACAATGTTGGATGATCTGTGTTTTCACAACTTGTAAATGATTTGAGTTTAATCTTACTATGGTATTGTGGCATCAATAAACTAAAAGTGTTATGAGTTATTGAGCGTATCTTGATCTATGGCTTCGAGCCAAGTGGGGGAGTCTGCTGTGAGTAGTTGATTGCGCGGTTAGGTGGTATGTTGGTTCCAGTTTGGGGCATGCGAGCAAATTAGCTATGGCTAGAATAAAGGAAAATTTTGACAAATGTTACATTATGCTTCATAGAGTATGAGAATCACAAAATGTCTAGGGCGTTGTGGGTAAAGGATGCTCGACTTATAGAGCAGGAAGTAACTTGTTTGTATTGGGATGAGTATATTATTTTACGGTATCGGAGTGCCATTGAGGCACGGGTGTTTCTGTTTGCCAGGTCAGCTAAGTTGCAGTTTCAACAGGAGTGAATGACTTGCGAGGATGGCTCTAATATGTTCAAGACCCTTCAGGAACAAATTGGGTATCTCTAGGTTGTGTATGTGTTTATAGACTGTGTTTTCGTTGGAAAGAGGTCAACACTTGGGGTATTTTTATGTTAATTATAGGATCGTATGTACCGGTATATAGAAGTTCTGGGCTAGTTGAAGGCGTAGATATTTATGGCTCGAAAGGGAGATGAAAGTTTTCCTGTGATCCTTTTGATGGTATGGTATATGCAGTGTGTTGTGGAGGATCGAGATTTGCGTGTATGATGTTTCAGCTCAGTTCTGGAAGGAAGTTCATAAACTCTTAGGCAACGGATAGCCTCAGATAATCAGGGGAAATGGTACTGCTAATCGAAAGTGATTTGACGAGAGTATATGTCTTAGAAGAAGGGTAATGTGATTAAACTGATGATGTTTTGATAGTATTGCGGCACCTTTTTGTGGGGTCGACTGTTGATATTCGAGATTGATTGATAGCATAGAAGAACTTTAGAATGTCTTTCATTGAATGATTTGATACCTGAGGTGTGATATGTATTCGGACAACAGAATTTGGGATCAGGTAGGGTGACCTATGTGCTACAGGGAATTGGTGACCGGAAGTTCTCATATTCAGACTATGTTATGACTTTAGATCATGTGTATCAGACTTGTTTAGTGACTACCGATTTTTGGAGGTCGAGTGGATCTTTCCTTGTGGAGTATGCTAGGTTTTAGATATAATATTGGGGTGTAAACTGGGTGTTTCCGCGTTGTGTTATTCTGGGCTACTGTGGTGAGATGGCGTTGTTGGCTATGTCAGGAAATACCACGGATTTAGTGGCGATGTTCGACGGATTCTGTCCTACTGGGATATTTTTAGATTTGGAAGACCGACCGGGTGGCTGGGAAGGATTTGTCCCCCTTAATTGGGTTCTCATGATGAATGTTATATCTTGAGTCGGCTTGGTTGGCTTCGAATAGCATTGTTGAGGGAGGTATTGATTCGACAATTGTTGAGCTTATCAGTGATCGGGGAAGATCTATGAGTTACCTTTCTGTGTGGTGAGTTGTTATGATTTGTTGATTATAGGCACATCTGGTGCAGTTTAATTTGGGTCTCTTAGTAGAATTCGAGCGGGAAGAGTAATTGAACATTGCTTAGTGAACGGCGTATCGGTTATGTCCTATCGGGTTTTAGGGCATGTGTTATTAGTTTCACCGTGGGTGTAATGGTTTGCTTTGGTTCTAGACATCAAATTGTGCGTGGCTATTGATTTGAGCGTAGTGACTTGAGGTGTTTTAGGTGTAACAGTGTTTGGATAGGATCGCACATTTGTAGTGAGGCTACGTGGAGATATGACCTTTGGGAGTAGATTCATGTGTTCTATTTCTATGATGTGAGACGGGGTCTCAACCTTGTGTTGTGATCGTACTGATGAGTTTGAGATACAACTCTTTCGTTTGGGGTCATTTTCGTGATTTGAGTATATTCAGACCGTTTCCTATCGGTGCGCAAATTATGCAAGTTGTGGCTTAGGCCTACATTGACGTGTCATGTCAGCAGAGAGGTGTGTTGTATTTGAAGGGATCGTTGGGGTCATTAATGAATACGAACGAATTTGATTTCAGCTTGTTGGAACGATAATATCGAGGTTCGGCTCATAAATCTACTGTGGTATTGGCCAAAAGGGAAGTGACTTCACGAATGGTTGACCTGAGAGATGGTTACGGTTTATTGCATGTTTCATTTATCATTAGCAGTATATAGGAATGTTGGAATAAGACCTTAGTTGGTAAGAGGTTTTCTACCGGTATTCGGGTGTTGTGTGCAGCTACTGTGAATAGAAGTTATTGTTTCGAGTGTTTGACTTATGTAGTATATCATATGATTGCACTGAGGTTGCAGATATGGGATATTATAGCTGGTTCGGGATTATTCTGAGTATAGGTGTGAGGTTCTGATAATGTGTATGATTTCGGAAGTGCAATGTGGTTCTATGGTTTATGGACTAGATGGGTTGCAAAATTTCAGCTATGTTGTGTTATCGGACCTATATGAAATAGGGTGACGTGGGATCACCCCCGGGTATATGCATGGTAAGGTTATTCAGCGATTGGTTGGCTTTTTGAACAGCTCTAGGTACATTCGAGGATGAACGTGTGTTTAAGTGGGGGGGGGGGGGATGTAACGACCCAACCGGTCATTTTGAGCTATTGCACTTTGATCGCCAGTTTTCGAGCATGACTTGACCCGTGTTATGCGTTATGACTAATGTAGATCGTTGGTTTTGGTTTCAGGAAAATTTGGAATGAATTTGAAAGAACAGTATCAGTAGAAAGCCTTGAATTTGAAAGGTTTGACCAAGAGTTGAGTTATTTGTATATGAGCTCAGATCGAAGTTTTTATGATTTGATTAGCTTCGGTGGATGATTTGTGACTTAGGAGCGTGATCGGAATTTGATTTTTGAAAGTCTGGTGTAGAATTAGGCTTGAATTGGCAAAGTTAGTATTATGGCGAATTCCAGTTGATAGATGAGATTTTGATTCAGGAGTTGGAATGGAATCCCGAGAGTTGATATTGCTTCGTTATATGATTTGTGATGTGTGTGCAAAATTTTAGGTCATTCGGAGGTGTTTTGGTTAGGTTTTTGATCGAATGCGTATTTCGAAAGTTTTAGAAGAACTTAGGCTTGAATCCGATGTAATTTGATGGTTTTGGTGTTGTTTGTGGTGTTTTGATGATTGGAGAAAGTTCGAATGATGTTTTAGGATGGGTTGGAACTTTTGGTTGAGGTCCCGGGGGCCTCTAGGTGATTTCGGATGGTCAATCAGACCAATTTCGGCCTTTGGAAGTTGCAGGTTTTTCCAGCTATGTGTTGCAGAGATTTATCTCTTCGCGTTCGCGAGAGGAGCCTCGCGTTCGCGTAGAAGGAATTTGGAAGGCAGGAATTTAAGCTTTTGCGTTCGCACTTGAGGGCTCGCGTTCGCGAAAGGATGGAAGCTGATGCTTTGCGTTCGCATGAGTTCTCCCGTGTTCACGTATAAGGAATTTGGGTTCAGTGGAATTATCCTTCGCGTTTGCATCAGGTGCCTCGCGTTCGCGTAGGTCTTGGAGCTGAGGTATCGCGTTCGCGACCCCTGTGTCGCATTCGCATAGAGTAAATTTTTGTCAATGCAAGGTTGTGCTTCGCGAACGTGAGGGTTTGACCGCGTTCGCGAAGAAGGAAGGGTCAGACCTGGGCAGAATGTTTTAAAACATTTCATCTGCGATTTTGGGGCTCATTTACTCCATTATTGATCTTTTGAGAGATTTTTGAAGGAAATTGAAGAAGGATTCAAGGAGAATCGATTGGAGGTAAGATTTTTGAACTTAAACTCTTTCATATTGTGAAATCCACCTAGACATTCATTGAAATTAAGCCAAAAACTAAAGAACTGGGGCTTGGGATTTTTAAACTTAATTTAGGGATTTGATGGACCATTTGAGGTCGGATTTGAGAACTTTTGGTATGTACGAACTCGTGAGGAGATAAGAAATCTATTGATGTTAAATTTTCTGATTTTTGAGAAGTGGGCCCAGGGCTCGGGTTCACAAATTCCGTGATTTTCGATATTTTTTGATTCTTTTCGATTGGGTTATGTTCCCTTAGCCTATTGTGACATATTCACTCTGATTTTGGGTAGATTCGACGCACGTGGAGCTCGATTTAAGGGGCAAGGGAATCGCAAGCTAGAGATTTCACCGGTTCGAGGTAAGTAATGATTGTAAATACTGTCCTGAGGGTTTGAAACCCCGGATTACACATCGTGGTGTTATTTTGAGGTGACTTGCATGCTGGATGGAGAGCGTGGGGAAGAGCACCTCTGGGGATTGTGACTTGGTCCATCCCGAAAGAGTACTTTAATCGTATCTGATAGTTAACTATTTGATATTATTATGTTTTGGGTTGTATGCCATGTTTGGGACTTTGTGCCGACCTGTTGAGACCCTTAGGGGCATTTTTACTATTTCTCCTCACTCTAAGTGTTTGATAGCATATCCTCAGTCACGTTTTATTTTCTTATTGTTTAAATATATGGTTTTATCACTATATTTGTTAAAAATGTAAAAGACTGTGTGGGGGTGAGTTACGTGTTCTACTAATGGTCCTAGTGATCGTGAGTTGATGACTGAGATAGATCGAGGGTCTAATTGTGAGGTTGATGACTGAGATAGACTGAGAGTCTGATCGTGAGGCTAATGACTGAGAGAGGTCGAGGGCCTGGCAGTAAGGATTATATATATATGGATCGGGCTGCACGCTGCAGTAGTATAGCGCTTGGGTTGTAGGAGCCCCTCCGGAGTCTGCCCCTAGTGAGCGCAGTCAACTATATATATATATGGTTCGGGATGCACCCCGCAACGATATATGGATCAGGTTGCATGTCGCAGCAACATACGGATCGGGTTGCGCGCCACAGCGGTTACTATATGATGCTTATTGAGCGAGAATGCTGAGTATGAGTACTGACTTGTAAGAGTCGAGTCATGAGTGACAGAGGGACTAGCCCGAGGGGCGATAAATATATACATGCATATGAGTGATGTCTGCCTGAGAGGCCTGTTTATGACTTATTTATTTCACTCCTCTTTAAAGTGATTTTCTATCGAATATGTGGATTTACTGACTGTTTTCACTCACCGTATATTGAGCCTATGTCGGAAAGTTGAACAAACGTTTTAAAACAACTTTTATTTTAAAGTGGGGTTTTGAGATGTTCAGAAATTAATCACTGAATTGGCATTCAGTTATTTCCACAGAGATTTTTAGTTATGAAGTGTTCAAGATTACTGTTTTACCCGAGGGGCCAATTTTGACGTTAAATCTCTATTATTATTTTAAATGGTATTGAACCCCTACTGAAAGTGCTAGAAAGTATTTCAAAAAGATTTTTACTAAAAGTTGTGTCTTAAGAGGGAAGGTTGACTCGTATTATGATTTGAAGGTCTGTTGGCTTATTGAGCCTGATGTGATTGTGGATTCATTGGTTCCTACTGCTCAGTCTTTATTTACTCTTATTGCTTACTGGGTTGGAGTACTCATATTACTCCATGCACCTCGTGTTCAAATTCAGGTATAACAGAACCCGGTCGCGGGTGTGGATTGGTTCAGGCGCAGAGTCATCAGAGATTAGCACGTGGCTGCAGGACATTCGCAGCACCACTCACTTTCGGACATTGTTGTTACTGTATTTAGCACATTCTTTTAGATTTATTGTTGTATTCGGACCAAGATAGATGCTCATGACTAGTGACACCCCGATGTCAGGCTTGTACTTTTATTCCGCATTGGTATTTCAGAAGTTGTTATGAAATGTTGTTTAATTAAAGGCTTAAAAATGATTTCTAATGCTTAAGGGGTTAACGTGAGTGTGGTGTTGGCTGGCCTTGTCTTCACGAGAGGCGCCGTCACGACCGGGCCGGTTTGGGATCGTGACAATCCTGTCAGATTTTTATTTTCATTATTTGTCTTATGCTTACTGTTGATTCCTTGATTGCATTTATTGGAAGTTTAGATTTTCGGTCTTAATTCAAATTTATACCAAAAATGTATATGACATCCTTGAATTAATTATGAGTTGGATTGAACATTTATTTTGTAGGAAAGATGGAGATGGATAAATTTGTCGTAAAGATGAATTACTCTCAACCATGTTCTAGTTCTAGTGTGCCATCGTTGAATCAGGAGATAGCTACTGAAATTCGTACGAATGTCAATATTTCTCATCTTATCGATGGGCTCGACTCAGAATCATTTTGCACCTGACCTAGGAGAAAGAAAATCCATTGCTAATTATAGCCCTCATTTACAAGATGAGGTAAGGAGATATTACATTCGAAATGGGCCTTGTCAACCTACAAATCATCAATTTTCTAAAACTATTGAAATTTCCTAAAACTACAATAGGAGGGAGAATGCGCCAATTTAAACCAAGTTGGTTCAAAAGTTAATTTTTAAGATGGTTGTAGTATAGTGTGAAAAAAGATGCCGCATATTGTCTATGTCGTTATTTGTTCAAAAATAAATTTCTTTATGGAAGTGCGGGTGAATTTTTTACAAAAGTGGTTTTAGGGCTTGGAATAAAGCTCTTGAAAGGTTCTGTTTGCATGTCTGTGAGATTACTAGTGTCCATAATATTTGTTTCAACAAGATGTTAGATTTGTCAAATCATCATCAATCAACTCAAGTTGTTTAAGACAAGCATTCTGAGAAGGTAAAAACTGAGAACCGAATGCGCTTCGAAGCCTCAATTGATGTTGCAAGACTTCTCTTGTATCATGGATTACCTTTTCGAGGTCATGACGAAAGTGAATCTTCAACAAATCAAGGCTTATTTCTAAGCTTTTTGAAGTGGCATGGGGACAAGCATGCGGATGTGGGAAAAGTAATATTATATAATGCTCCATAAAATGATACTTTAGCTTGTCCTATGATTAAAAAGAATATTCTCAATGCTTGTGCAAAAGAAATAATAAAATCTATAATTGAAGAGTTGAATGGAGATTACTTTGGTATATTAGCCGATGAATCCAAAGATATCTCTCACAAAGAACAAATGGCTCTTGTTTTCCGGTATGTTAATAAGAATGGTGAGGTGGTAGAACAATTTTTGGGCCTTGTCCATGTTAGTTATACTTCGGCATGCTCATTAAAGGAAGCAATATATTCTTTGCTTTCAGATCACTCACTAAGTACATCCAAAAAACGTGGACAAGGTTATGATAGAGCTAGTAATATTAAGGGAGAAATAAATGGTCTCAAGACATTAATTATGAAATCATCAGTATATTACATTCATTTCTTCGCTCATCAATTGCAATTAATACATGTAGCTATGCTAAAAACCAATTGGATGTTGAAGAATTTTTTATCATGTTACTAATATGTTGAATATTATTGGAGGATCTTTTAAGCGTAGAGACTTGCTTCGTCATCATCAAGCTGAAGAGTTGGAGCAATTACTTGAGTCCGGTGAAGTTATTACTGGACAAGGATTAAATCAAGAACGTGAACTTCAACGACCTGGTGATACATGTTGGGAATCCCATTTCAAAATATTGGATAACTTTATTGTTGTTTTCTCTTCTATTGTTCATGTGCTTAAATTGATTGACTATGAAAGTTCTACCTCACATGAAAGAAATCAAGCAGAGTATCTTTTGGGTAATATGAAATGTATTGAGCAAGATTTTACAAAAAAAAAGGATCAAGATATTTTTAACGCCATGGTGTTTCTTGACATTACAAAGAAACGGTTACAAGATATGAGAGAAACTAAAATCTCTATTGGATGTTGTTTCCTAATTTTGTGATAGGCATGGTATTTTGATTCCGAGGATGGATGAGTCTTACTTTCCCGGCAAGTCTAAGCCTAAGTCTAATGTTTATTACTCACGTCACTTGCGTGTTGATATCTTTTGTGCTGTGATTGATGTGCAACATCAAGAGTTTAATGAATGTTTTGATGTAGTTAGTAGTGAATTTCTTCTTGGGATGGCTAGCTTGAGTCCAGTTAAATCCTTTGCTAATTTTGATAAGGATTAAATAATGACATTGGCATAGTGTTATCCAAATGAGTTTGATAAATTACTGCTTCGCAATTTGAATTATCAACTTGATACCTTCATACTTCATACGAGGTGATGGTCCCAAGTTCTCCAACTTGCAAGGAATTAGAGATTTAGCAAAAGCATTGGTTGACACAAATCTTGTGGAGACTTATGCACTTGCTTATTTACTCGTGAAGTTGACTTTGATTTTACCTGCTTCTACTGCAAATGTGGAGAGAGCATTTTCATCTATGAAATGGACAAAAAACGAAGTGCGAAATAGCATTGGTGATCAATATTTAAATGATTGTTTAGTTTGTTAAATAGAACCTGAAGCATTTGAAAAGGTAAGTAATGATGCTATTATTGACCCTTTTTAATTATGAAAACTCGTCGAGGACAATTATAAATGAATGATGTGCATGTACGTTTTTGTTTACTTAGGGATGAAAGAATTATGCATATCTTACTTATTAGTTCAGTTACCAACTGATTATGGTAGTATTTTGTTAATTGAAAGATATTTCCAGTTGTCAAAACATGAAAGAAGTTGTCTTTTTGTACATTTCATGTGGAAAACTTTTTATGACATTTGTATTACTGCTGAAAATTTTATGATGTGCGCTAAATTGTCAGAATTTATTTTCGTTTGATATATTTAACTATATAAATCGAAAAGATAAATAGCTAGAACAGAACCACAAAGTTTTTTTGGTAATTAAATGATTTTATTTATCAATAGCAAAAATGTACAATGTCAAATTGAAACTGGTCATCCCCAGTTTCAAACAACCTATACTACATTTCTTCTATATCAAACTAAGGATAGAAATTCATTTTGTCTATTGTCTTTTATAACTTCTTGCTTCTTAATCCCCTATTTAAAACTTCTTGTATAACTTGCCTAACTATCACTTCTATTGTCCTCTGCTCTCCTTGAAATATTCTCCTATTTCTTTCACTCCATATATGATATATTGCACCTGCCAAAGTCATCCTATATACTTGAGCTTTTGAGTTGTTACTTGTTGCTTTATCTTCAGCCCATTCTACCTCTCTTTTCTATCCAATCGGGGGTCTTGCTATGCCTTGCCACTGCAGCAGCTTGGCCCATATACTCCCAGGAAATCTGCATTTAAATATTAAGTGATCTATGGTCTCATCTTCTTCATTGCATAAGGGGCAGCTTATGTCATTTCTAATCCTCCACGTATGGAGTCTGCTTCTTGTGAGGAGTCTGTTTTGCAGTGCTAGATTCAGCACAAAAATCCATTTTGGAGCCCCTAGATTGTTGCACGTTAGTCTTCTCCATGACACTTTTGGATACTGTCCTCGCATGCCTTTGTACCACTTCTTGATGGAGAAAAAATTTCATACTGCCAGCTCTTCCATATCAACTCCTGCTGCCTCTACATGTCTTTTTGCCTTGATGATTTTCTGAACTATCCATGATGCATTGTTTGGATTGGAGTCCCACACTTCCTGCTTCTTCCCAGAGTATAGGTGAATCCATTGAACCCACAGTTTGTCTTTCTTCTTACAGAGATTCCAGAGTAATTTACATACTGCAGCTTTATTCCATGTTAACATATCCATTACATTATACCCACCAGCAGTCTTTGGCAAGCATATTTTATCCCATGACAACTGAGCTTTTTTTGAGATATTTATTCCTCCTGTCCATAGGAATGTTCTGCTGACTGCTTCTATTTTTTTATCTTCTTAGAAATTACAAATATCTGTGACCAGTATATTTGAATGGAGAATAACACTGTTTTGATCAGTTGTAACCTTCCTGCATAAGATAGATACTTTGAAGTCTAGGAGGTGATTCTTCCTAATATTTTCTCCAAAAATGGCTGGCATTGTATCATAGTGATTCTTTTGGTGCTGAGTGGAACTCCAAGGTACTTGAAAGGTAACTCTCCCTTGTTGAAACCAATTATTTGTGCTATGTTCTGTTGTATTTCTTCTGGAACTCTTCCAAAGTATATGTAGCTCTTTACTGTATTTGCTTTAAGTCCAGATGACTTAGAAAGTTCCATGAAGTTGTTGAATACCATTTGGGCAGAAACAGTATCTCCTCTACAAAACAGCAACAGGTTATCTGCAAATCCTAGTTGGATGATGTCTAGTGCAACCCATCTAGGGTGGAAGTTAAAGTCTGGCTTATGTTTCAGAGTCTTGAAACTTCTTGTAAGATATTCCATACCAAGCACAAATAGGAATAGAGATAGTGGATCACCCTGTCTCAATCCTCTTCTAGCTTTGAATGGTTCCATAGGTTTCCCATTGATGAGAATAAAGTAGGAAACTATTTTAACTCATGCCATTAACCATCAAACAAACTTCTCTGGGATGTTCAAAGTATTCAGTACTTGCTCTTAGAAGTGCCATTCAATGGAATCAGAGGACTTCTGCATGTCTATTTTTATCATGCATCTAGGTGAGATGCCTCGTCTTCCATACCCCTTAACTAGTTCATGGCTAAGAATTATGTTGTCTGTGATAATTCTTCCTGGTACAAAGCAAGATTGGCTTTTATCTACTAAATTATCCATCACCCCCTGCAATATGCTAGTCAAAATTTTTGATATGATCTTGTATATTACTGTGCAGCAAGAAATAGGCTGGGACTATTTGATTGTTGAAGGGTGCTGCACCTTAGGTATCAAAGTAACAATTGTTACATTAATAGGCTGGTGCATTTCAGCTGTATCAAAGAACTGGAACACTGCCTTAGATATGTCTTGACCTGTGATACTCCATGTCTTCTTAAAAAACTTTGAATGGAATCCATCACATCCTGGAGCCTTTTGATCATCTATTCCTTCTAGAGCACTTTGAATTTCCTCTGCAGTAGCAGGTTCTATCAGCCTCAATTGTTGCCCCCTATCTAGTACATTGCCCTCCTTCATAATGGCTGGATGTATGGTTGGCATGCTATTAGCTGCAGTTCCTAGTAACTCTTTGTAGAAGTTCACAATTTCCTTTTCTATTGCACTCTCAGCCTGTACTATTTCTCCATTATTTGTCTTCAAGCTTCTGATCTTGTTGTGGCTTATTCTGTTCTTCATGCTGGCAAAGAAAAAAACAGTATTGGGAGTCTCCCAATTTCAGCCACTGGTTCCTAGATTTCTGCTTATAGATGTTTTCTTCAATAATACCCCATTTCTCTAGCTGCTGCTTCAATTCTTTCTCTTATTCAAACTTCTGCATTGGTACATTTGTAGTTCTCATATGCTGCTGAATTTCCTGTAGTTTTTGCCTGGTATTTTTGACCCTCAAATCTACTGCTTGGAATTCTTTTGTATTGAACCCTTTCAATTCTCTTCTAACATCTTTTAATTTTCTCCATACCCCTGCCATATTCCTTGCTTGTGATGTTTTGTTCCATGATTCTGGCACTATGTTAAGGAAATCCTTAAGCTCAGCCAGGTGGTTGAAGAATCTAAATGGTTTTGAGGCCTTAACTTATTCTCCAATCTTCACACACAAAGGGGAGGGATATGAAAATAGAGGATCCATAATCACAGTATCTACATGTAGCATACTAATTACCCATTCTGCATTTACTATTGCCCTGTCTATTCTACTGAACACATGTGAATTAGTCCATGTGTAGTCTCTTCCCATTGTTCTCATCTCACACATTCTTGTACTTATTAGGAACTCTTTGAAATCTTTAATTTCATTTTCTTGTACTGAACTGCCATTTATTCTATCTTCCACTGCCAAAATAGTATTGTAATCACCCATGCATAACAAAGGTTTTGTCTGGTATTGGCTCCAGCTTACTAGATCCCTCCATAAATGTTTCCTTGCCTCTATTGTATGCAGCCCATAGATGGCTGTAAATGTAAACTCTAACTTTGTATCCATCTGTACTATATCTCCATGAATGTACTGACGTTTTTGCATATTTGATACTGAATCTGATTTCATTTGGATCCCATATAACCCATATTCTACCCTTTCCTCCACCATCATAGTTAGCACACCATTTCCATGTAGGATCTAGTTTTTGTATATTTTTTGTGAATAATTTTTCTTGTACTCTATGTTCTGTAATAGCTATAATACTAATATGATGTTATCTAATATACCTCTGCATCTCCTTTAGCTTATAGACTTTATTTAGCTCTCTAACATTCCAACTAACTACCTATATTAAGCTATAGAGTATGGTATACCTTCTTGCACTCCACCCCCATGACTATATTGTCCTCTATCACTCCTGCTTATTACATTATTCTGTGCAGTATAGTAAGGATTATTGAGAACATGAAATCTATTATCCACTGCAACTCCTTGTGTTGATGTTACTTGAGTATTTTTTGTGGTTGACTTTCCTTTTGATGTTTGCAACCCTTCCTCTGCCTCAGTTGTTGTTACCTGCATACTATGCTTCTGGATTATTTGTTGTGCATTCATTGCTGGTATTTGATTCTCATCCTTTGTAACACCTTGACTTCCCTGCTCATTTGGCTTCCATTCGTGCTTTTGTTTTTGTTGTTTATTCATCTATAGTTGTGCTTGTTTGGCTTGGAAATTATGTCCTATTTATAAACAATTATTACAGTACATAGGCTTACAGTCATAAGTAATTGCTTGTTCAAACTGTCTACAACTCGGATCCTTAACTACTATTCTTGTTGGCATTGGTTTTGTGATGTCCATTTCCACAAGGATTCTAGCATAGGATATCCTTTCCCCCTTTGTTGTACACTCATCAGCATAAACTGGGACTCCTAATCCACTCCCTATCCGGCTCAATGATTCCATTCCCCAACAATTCAGTGGCAAATTTGGTAGTTTGACCCACAATGGCATTGTTTTCAAAACCTATTCATTGAAATCAAAGTCTGCTGCCTATGCTTTAGTAATTATTTGCTTATTGTTAATACTGCTTGGCCCTGAGTACAAGACTTCATTTCTCTCTTCTACATTTCTGAATTTCACTACAAAGAATCCGTAATTATGGTAGTACACTTTTGGCTTAGATACGAAGTTCCATTGAGCTGCAATAAACTTCTCTATGGCTCCAATACTTGGCGTATCCCCTACTACATACAAGATAACTGCCATTTTCCACTTCTCTGTTTCCTTCTCAATTTCATCCAGTTGTAATTCGACTATTTTTTTCCCATTATGTATTACTGGTGCCACAAATGATAATCCCATTCCTCTAACTGCAAAAGTGTTCCCAGCAAGCAGATTTGCCCATGATTTGCCATCCTTAAATTTCTCTGTGCTAGCTTCAATTACAATTGGTTGCTTTCCACTGTTCGATTGAATTGCATGTGTTTCTTCAGCTTTTTTACTATCCATGTTATGCGATTCAATTGCATGTACCTTGATCTGTTGGATTTCAGCCTGGTTGGTCACGTATTGCGAATTCAAGTTTTTATTTATGCTCACCGTCTCCGATCTTGCATTTTCCCCCATTTTTGGTGTAGTTATCTCCTTTTCGCGATTTTGATTTCCTTGAACTGGCGTGGTCTTATTTGGTTCACCATTCCTGCTTGTTGATGCTATGAATTCAGCTAATTGTACCTTCGTTACAGTTTTCTTAGGCCGGCCTCATCCTCCCATGGCTGATGGCACACGTTAGTATCACACGATAAGATGCGCCCAGAGAATTTGCTATGCAAGTATTCACAGAACCACAAAGTTGACCAAACCGACTATATATTTAACCCATTTGGATCGTATAAATAATAATACATCTATGCATAAAATAATATGACACTCGAAACCTTCAAATCTAAGATCTGCCTCTGGAGACAGATCTACTTTATAGGATAGATGGCACATCACCTGCATGCTTTGGCAAAATTTCTTAGTAAGTATGTTGATATATATATATATATATAATTACACAAAAGGGCATATGGATGCCATGGTTCAGTTGCTTCTAAAGTCTCTAATTAACTTCACAGTTTTGAGTTCAATTAAAGTTTAAAAGAAATTTAAGAAGATAAATGAACATTCACCCAAAGCACAAAGCGTTTATGGAGTTTAGGAACTCAAAACATTATTTCTAAAAATCTTTATCGTAGCTTTCGTAAGTTAAAAAAAAAAATCAAATTTATTGAAGAATGTGTTTCAAATGGTCAGTATATGTAAGATATTATGGATTCTGCAAAGTTTAAAACTTCTTATAACAACTACAAGATATATTTATTAGAATGCTAATGCGATTGCAACCCTAAACATAGGGGGGTTAAAGGTGGCAACCTGAATAATCAGATTGCTGGAGGGATAGTGAACACTCGAAACTGAGGGAAAGATGTCTAATCGAGCACCAGCCACTGAACTGGTTGAAAACCTGATGGGGAACTCGACTACTAACGACAATGGGCGCTTAATGAAGTTGGGGGCGTAAAGCCAAACTTCAATAAAATGACTTAGTTTTTTCGTTAAATATTAAACCTTTAATAATTATGATTAGTATCTCTTATAATTGATTTCTTCCAAAAGAATTCTTTCCAACTGATACTCTATATAGCTAATCCACTTTGGTTATCTAAAAAGGTAATCACTTTATTTTGTCATTGTTGATGTTAGATAAAATTTACAAGTTTTAGTTTTGAAGAAATTATTTTCGCTGAGGAAACTATTATATGAATTGTTAGTGGAAAAGAATGAATTTCTTTTTTTTAAATTAATTGTATCAATTAAATTATTAGTTTCTATACTGTTCTTCCTGCCACTATTAATTTGGAAAACAAGTCTTAATCATCAATATCAAAGTTATTCATGTTTTAAAGAGTATTGTATCAATTAAATTATTCATGTTTTAAAGAGTATTCAAGGTAAAAACTTTGGAGCAAAAAAATAGTGGAAAATTTGAACAATGGGATGTAAGTCAAGTAGATATCTTAATATTAAAATAACTTTTTGGTACTTGAATATACTTGCTACGATGCTTGAAGACTTATAGAAAATCAAGAAAAAAGGTAAGAAAATAATTTAAGCACTCTTACGAACTAAACCTAGAAAAAAAAAAAAAGAAAAAAACAAGTACATATTCTTTGAAGAAAAAGCTTAAAACAATATAAAAAATAATATAGGACAGTTGATGAGGTAGTTATCAAAATGTATATAAGGTAAGAAAATCCCAAAAAGACACATTTACCAAAATGACGATACCATTTTCCTATTTATGTTCAACGTCTCACAATTTTCTTTAATGAAAACTAGTTATACGCGTTGCGCATGTGTCCTGCCACAAAAGTATATATTTCTAACTATCACATAAATACTTTGTTAGCTAATTATATTTGAGTTGTAAAATAAGCTTGAGAAAAAAGTGTGAGTTCCTCAAAATGATATTTATTGATTTTGTTTAGCAACTTAATAAATGAAGAAATAGTGGTAATAGATGTCCTCAATCATCTTAGTCAATATTTTCAACTTAACTAGTCAATATTTTCAACTTAAGATTTATTTATTACTATAATTTCACAAGTTCTCATGTTTCTTTATATTTTCATCATAAGCACATTGTGATGACCCAAAAGGTCATCTCGTGTTTTAGAACCCAACTCGGGGTTCCGAGGTGATCAAAACCTTATTTTCTTTCTCCTCAATCTGCATGCGTAGACCGTGCACGGTTCCGAAAAAACTTTATGTGAAAAATAAGAAAAATATTAAATTTTGCCTTTAAAATTTTTTAAGTTGACTTCGGTCAACATTTTGAGTAAACGAACCTGAACTCGTGATTCAGCAGTCCCGGAGGGTCCGTAGGAAAATATGCGACTTGGGCATATGCCCGAAATTTAATTCCGAGGTCCCTAGTCCGAGAAATGAATTTTTGTTAAACTTAAAATATAATGGTTTTTAGAAATTTAATAATGCTTGATCTTGTTGGTATCGGGCCCGTATTTTTGTTCCGGAGCGCCGTTCAGGTTTACTATGGTATTTAAGTTATGTCTGTGAAATTTAGTAAGAAATGGAGTTCATATGACGTGATTCGGACCCTCGGTTGTGAAAATAGAAGCTTTAATAGTTCTTGAGAATTCCATTGATTTTGATGATAAATTTGTTGTTTAAGATGTTATTTTGGTGATTTGATCGCACGAGAAAGTCTGTATGATATTTTTAGACTTGTGCGCATGTTTGGTTTGGAGTCCCGAGGGCTTTGATAAGTTTCGGATAGGCCACGGGGTGTTTTAGACTTAGAAATTTCTGTTGTTTTGCAGTTGCAGGTGCACTGATGTATCCTTCTTCGCATTCGCGAAGGAACTCTCGCGAACGCGAAGGGTAGATTGGTCTGGAGGAGAAATCCTTCTATGCTAAAGCGAGGCACTGGTCGCGAACATCAAGTGTTGGGGGCATTACCCTTCGCTAACGCGCCTAGACCATTGCGAATGCGAAGAATGGGAACTGGGGGATGGGAATAATACTCTATGCGAATGCAGCAAGTGGCTTGCGAACGCGAAGGTTAGGCGGATATACCACCGTTAATGCGTAGGGTGTCTCGCGAACGCGAAAGTCACTAGGACCGCAGCTTCGCGAACGCGATAGACCTCTCACGAACGTAAAGAAGATCTGTCGAGTGTTTTAAAAACAGAATAAAAAACGGGAGTCTTCCATAATTTCATATTTCTTCCATTAAAACTCGACCTTGGGCAATTTTTGAAGAGGGATTTCAACACCAAATCATAGGTTTGTTGTTATACCCCATATTTTCGTATTTACGAGTATGTCGTAAAGTCAGTTGATGTACGCTCAGAAAATGAAATCATCTTTGAAAAATTTATAAAATATGTTAATTATGTTACCGTGGAAGTTAATAGTATTTAAGATCATGAATAATAAGTGTCAAGATGGTTGGAAGGCTTTGAACCAAAATGAATTGAAGAAGATAAGTTTTGCAGAAAGTCGACAAGTTTGGTGTTACACCCTGTGCGTTCTAAGGTGACGTATAATGAATATGAGACTTGTTATTTATGATTGATTGAGTGTAAAGTCATTATATGACTTTATATGATATTTGGACATAAAATATAATGTCACGGCCCAAAATTCATTAAGGGTCGTGATGGCGTCGGACACTTCTGTCAGGCAAGCCAACCAAATTACTTAATCAAATTCTCGTTTTAATACTTCAGAAATCTAGGATTTTCCTTTAAATTTAGCAATTTAAAAAATAATTGTCTCAAATCAAATTTAAATGATAAGCAGTTAATACAAAATACTTCAAAACCATCCCAGAACCCGGAGTCACAAGTGCATGAGCAATTTCTAAGAAAAATCAAATAAAGTACAACAACTGTCCGGAACACAATATTGGACAGAAAATAAATACAGATAGTTGAAAGAGACTCTGCTGACTGCGGGTCGCCTTGAGAAGTGCAGCTCACCTAAGTCTCCGTATCCACCATGCTGCTACGTCCAATAGGCCACTAGAGTGACATATACCTGTGCAACAAAAATGCACAGAAGTGTAGTATGAGTACGAAAACAACGTGTACTTAATGAGTATCCCGTCTAATCTCGAAGAAGTAAAGACGAGATGGTCGACTTCCACACTTACTAGTGGTCCAATAATAGTGTCAATAATACATTAAATCGTGGATTTCTATAAACATATTTTTTTAATATAATAGAAGGAAACAAGTAAACAATTATTTCTTTTATAGGAAATCTCCAGACTTTTCCTTTTTATTATTACCAAATATTCTCAAACCATGAAGAGGCACTAACAACTTAAATAAGTTCAAGGCAGCAATACAAGCATGCACATATTATGCTGAGGCGACGGCCCAATCCGAAAGAAATAAACTGTGCACTTGCCGAGGGTCGATGGCGCGCCTATAGATGCATATATTTAATCTGCCGAGGCGTACGGCCCATTCTAAAATTGAACACACACAGACGGTCAATCATGTAGTCAACAAGGAACAATTATCCATAGAAAAGGCAATTCTCTTTTAAAGATTTTTGAAAATGAAGTTTATTCTTTTGTGGGAATTCATTTACTAACTCGAGGTGATTTAAGCAATTCAAATGTTGATAAGTTTACAATTAATCTAAGTATAGCTTGCTTTTGGATACTAGACTATCCGGACAATAGCATAATAGTAGCTATGCACGGACTCTTGTGAGGTGATTTAAGCAATTCATCCTGAGTTCGAGCTCACTCTCTAGCTGCACAAGTCCATTCATCCCTCGTGGAAATCACATAAATGTGCGGCAACAACCTTCCAATTCGAAGTTATGTTGTATCCTTCTTTCTTTCAAGCAGCTCCTTTTCGTTACATCAAATCTCCTGCCGTATAATACCCCATACTTCAAATTAGATCCGTAGACCCCAATCACAAATCTCTAGAATTCTCAAATCGACCCAAACTCTCCTTAAAGTGCGTAGTCATCCTACCACCAAGCCACGATGCAGCTCCGCCACTCTCCCACTTTGGGCAAACTCACTTCTTTAATCAACTACTCGACTTGCACTTCTTATACCTGGCCTTCTAGAAGTTTTAAACACCGCCTAACACTTCCCACATGCCCTTCCTCACGCTTTGCGGCTCATTTTTTGCCTTAAATAAAATCTACCTTCGTCGCACATGAATCCACAAATAGCTACTAACTTTAAACCTTTCTAAAGATCATCTTTCTCGAGCCATCGATAATAAAAGCACCGATTCAATCCTGAACCATTGCACCCTGCGATTTCTGACAGTTGCTCCTTCAATACTAACCCACAATATCCTACCCCAAAGGCGAATTGTAGAGGATCATAACACCGACGAGCTTAGTACATTCATCAAGGACAATGACACCTCATCACATATGAGGATTCCTCCACGCTTACAAATACCAAGCCTCGTTACTCCATCATCGCAAATTTACACATTCTTAGTCTGATTGCCTTTCCCCCGCAGGAAGTAAAACACTGAATCTCTAAATCACGCACTGAGTAAACTAAACTTCAAGTCATTCACTACCCCGATACATAGGCAATATCCTACCATCATAACAACATTGCGAAACAATTGTTCATAAGCATCATGGAAACTTGTGTATAGCCCAGAACCCTCAGAAGTACCGCTACTGGGCTGAAATAATTAAATATGCTTCTACAAAGTGACGACAATAATTCAATCAGCTATACCAGGAGAAACATCCCGTATCAGATCTGTAGTACCATTACAGTTTTTCAATTCTCAATTTAAAACAAGCAGTTTGCGTCGCGTAAGATTGAGTAAGAAGGTAGCAAAGGCATAAGCCTCACACGAATCAAATCGCACGATAAGGAATCAAGAAGGGAAGTACTCCTAATAGCCATGTAGCCTCCCGAAGATAAGTACCGACGTCTCCGTACCGATCTACGAGACTCTACTAGACTTGCCCATGACTCGTTAGACCCTAGCAACCTAGTGCTCTGATACCATGTTGTCATGGCCCAAAATCCACTAAGGATCGTGATGGCGCCAGACACTGCTGTCAGGCAAGCCAACCAAATTACTTAATCAAATTCTCGTTTTAATACTTCTTAAATCTAGGATTTTCCATCACAGAACCCAGTGTCACAAGTGCATGAGCAATTTTTTTTAAAAATCAAATAAAGTACAACAACTATCTGGAACACAATATTGGACAGAAAATAAATACAGATAGTTGAAAGAGACACTGTTGACTGCGGGTCGCCTCGAGAAGTGCAGCTCACCTAAGCCTCTGTATCCACCATGCTGCTACACCCAGTAGGCCACTAGAGTTACATATACATGTGCAACAAAAAATGCACAGAAGTGTAGCATGAGTACGAAAATAATGTGTACTCAATGAGTATCCTGTCTAATCCCGAAGAAGTAGAGAAGGTATGGTCGACTTCGACACTTACTAGTTGTCCAATAATGGTGTCAATAATGCATTAAATCGTGGATTTCTATAAACATGTTTTTTTATTCCAATAGAAGGAAATAAGGAAACAATTATTTCTTTTATAGGAAATTTCCAGACTTTTCCTTTCTATTATTACCCAAATATTCTCAAACCATGAAGAGGCACTAACAACTTAAATAAGTTCAAGGCAGCAAAATAAGCATGCACATATTATGCCGAGGCGACAGCCCAATCTAACAGAAATAAACTACTGAGGATCGACGGCGCACCTATAGATGCATCTATTTAATCTGTCGAGGCGTTCGGCCCGTTCCAAAATTAAACACACATAGACGGTCAATAGTGTGGTAAAAAAGGAACAATTATCCATAGAAAAGCCAATTTTCTTTTAAAGATTTTTAAAAATGAAGTTTAATATTTTATGGAAATTCATTTACTAACTCAAGGTAATTTAAGCAATTCAAATGTCGATAAGTTTATAATTAATCCAACTATAGCATGCTTTTGGGTCCTAGACTACCCGGACAATAGCATAATAGTAGCTACGCATGGACTCTCGTCACCTCGTGCGTACGTAGCCCCCACAAATTATAGCACCTAACCAATTAACTCACCTATGGCGACAATTCCCTCTTACAATGTTGGTAAGGAGACTTACCTCGCTTCGAAGATCCATAACCGGCATTCCACGCCCTTACGAAGACTCGAATCGATGCACAACGCTCCAAAACTATCCAATAATTATGTAAATCCATTAATATATGCTCAATTACTCATTACAATCCAATTTATAACAATTCCTAATTCTAATCGAAAAGTTGGCAAAAATGCCCTCGGGCCCACGTGCCTGGAAATCCGAAATTTCTCAATGATAAAGTTTACCCATGAACACACGAACTCAAATATATGATTTTCTCTTAATTATATACCAAAAATCATGGTCAAAATTTAAGAACTATAAGTTTCTAGGTTTTCCCTCAAATCCCATGTTTTCTACAAATTTCATGCCCAAATCCATACATAGTTGATGTATTTAACTCAAAATAGGTGGGGATGACTTACCTTGACGTTGATGACGAAAATACCCTCTTGAAGCTCCCCAAAATCGCCCATGCCAAGTGAAAAATGGGAGAAGAATGGCAAATTCCCGATTTTAAAACAACCATTCTGCCTTATGCAATTTTAGCACCTGCGGTCCTATGACCGCTTCTGCGGATCCTCAGGTGTGGTCCAAATACCGCTTCTGCGGTTCCCCCACCAGGCCTCCTCTTTCGATTCTGCGACCTATCTTCCGCAATTGCGGTCCCGCTTCTGCGAAACGCTGACCGCATCTGCGGTCCACTCCAAGTCGCCCCTCTTTCGTTTCTGCGACCAATCTTCCGCAAATGGGGTCCCGCTTCTGTGGAACCCTTACCGCATCTGCGGTCCCAACTCCCTCCTCCAAATCCCGCATCTGCAGCTTTGTGGCCGTTTCTACAGCTCTGCACCTCCGGCCCAATTATTGCAGGTGCGGTTATGACAGCAACCAGCACTTCAGCCTTCGTCCAAACTCCAAATTCGATCCGTTAACCACCCGAAATTCACCCGAGGCCCTCGGGACCTCAACCAAACTTACCAACCAATCCCAAAACACGTTACATACTTGCTCGAGGCCTCAAATAATTTCAAACAATGCCAAAACCACGAATCGACCTCCAATCTAAGCTTTATGAATTTTAGAATTTCAAACTTCTACATTCGATGTTTAAACCCATCAAATCACGTCCCATTGACTTCAAATTTTGCACGCAAGTCATATTCGACATTGCGGACCTACTCCAACTTTTGGAAACGGATTCCTACCCCGATATCAAAAATTCCACTTCCGGTCAAACTTCTCAAAATCTTCAAATTTCTATCTTTAACCAAATGACTCCAAAATGACCCACAGACCTCTGAATTCACTTCCGATCTCGCTCCCAACTCCAGAATTACCATACGTAGCTATTCACAGACTCAGAATCCCAAACAGACATCGATAACTCTGAAATGCACTTCAAGCCAAACTTATGAAATTTCCCCCAAAATGTTAACTTCCACAATAGGCGCCAAAACGCTCCCGGGTCATCCAAGACCAGATCCGTGAATACGCCTAAGTCCAAAATTATCATACGAACCTGTTGGAACCTTCAGATCCCTATTCTGAGGTTGTTTACTTAAAATTCTAATCCTAGTTAATTCTTTCAACTTTAAGCTTCCGAAATGAGAATCCTCTTTCCAAATCAACTCTGAACTTCCCGAAACTTAATTCTGACCACGTGTACAAGTCATAATACCTGAAATGAAGCTGCTTATAGCCTCTAACTACTGGACGACGCGCTAGAGCTCAAAACGACAGGTCGGGTCATTACATTATCTCCCATTTAATCATACGTTCGTCCTGGAATGTGCTAAGAACTATGCTGAAGTAGTCTGAAATCATTGTTTAACTTCTCATGCACCTCCCCGTGCTACCACAACTCAGTTTAGCACATCAACTCGATCAATTCTGAAGATATTCCCTTTTATTCAAGCAAATAAGACTTTGAGCCCAATTCCAACATCCGGAATTCTATGCCCGATCTGTTTCCAACATAAGATTACCTTATCAATCACTACACGTTGTACCCAAACATGGCTGCATGAGTTTGCTGAATCCACACCTAGCATCACTTTACTCACCGGACCACGATAACATTTTCTGATCGACTTAGTCAGAATTCCACGAATCGGATGCTCCCATTACACCCCATGACATACACAGGTCTTACTCTAACTCGTACAATGTCCCCACAACGGAAGGGATGTGTAGAAATTCATAATCAACTGTCGAGTCACCCAATCATTGAGTCTATACTTTTGACAAGAAACATTACCTCATTCTGAACCAAATAATTATCTTTGCTCCTTAATATAATTCATGTAATCAGATTGTACTAATCCTAAATCCAACAGTCTTATCTCACCCAGTACGAACTACTCAAGCAATAAGCCACCCCGACATGACCAAAGGTCTCATATGATGCTACAATGTGCCAATAGGCTATTGATTCGAACGCGATATAAAAGGGAAACGAACTCTGGAAGGAATTACCTAACTCATGCACTAATACGGACTTTCCTATAAAAAATAGGAAGCAAGGCATACGAAAATAACATATAGAAAACTAGACTCAACATCACAATGTTGCGGCGCGCAACCCGATCCAAATAACATGCCCATACCGGTGTGCCACCCGATCCACACATAGATCTCACATAAGGAGACGCACATCGAGCTAAATTTGCTCCTTACAATAAAATGTCAATTTTCAGTCACAAGCACACTAAGTGCATAATACCATCCCTGAGGGGACATATAGCATTATAAGCTATAAAGCTCAAGCACAATTGAGGTGCGATATAAAACCTGAATCTCAATAGCCATTTTGCTCATATAACATCATTTCTATGCGGATCCTCGTCACATAAGCAATACACCAAGCCGACTCACATCTCTCATGGTGCAATACATCATTACATGATATAGATAACGACCACATAACACCCCGACTATTCTTCCATAAGGAGCGCTTTGCTGAAATGAACACAACTGGCCTGACTTAGAGCCCATATTCACATTTAAATCTATCCACCAACCTCAAGTCGATCTTGATCATATCAAACTAAGCCAATAACCCTTCAAAGGTCCACACTAATTTCCCTCTTCTCATAACACACAAGAACAACCATCATAACCGGAGTATTCATCCATAGTCCACAACTCAGTAACTAAGTGCCTCCAGGCATATATTCGTAATTTATCGATATCATCACAAATCTTCATACTTGGTTTAAATTCTTCAATTAATCAGGTGACTACATGCCATACTTATACGATCTTCATCTGGGACACACTCCCACAACCTACTATAACAAATAACTGGGTCTTACCTCCAAACCACCGGCCGCACTAACGCTGAAAAGCGATCAAGAATCATTAACCAGGATGCCAAGCCTTTTTCACAAAACATCGCTCTCAGGTGACGCTGAAGAAAATACCAACTTACCTTAAACATCAAAACTCTTTTCCTGCTTATCTGAGCTTATGACATCCTTGTCCATACCGAACTGTTACCTTGATCTTTACTTTAAGCTCCATAAAAATTCCATACTACTCATTGCACCTAACATGCCAACATATGATAGAACACGCTTTTCATCATAGCTTCGGAACCACTATTAGGTTAACACTTCATCATATAAAAGCTTTTCACTTAACTCGCTTCAGGAGAACCATAGCAACACACAAGTGAATTCTCACAGCCGTAGAATACGCAAATCTCTAAGTAGTGGTCTAAGCCACCATAGCCCCTCCGGAATGTGCTTCCCCATAATAAGCCATAACAGTGGAATGCTTCTGAATAACATCAACTACGATGGCTGACAAGCCTAATACGTACCGGCACAATCACTTGCATAACTTGATCACGCTAAAGGAACTGATCACTACCACCAATATGCCTATTCAACTATGGATAAGGAATCTATCTCCTTCCAATTTATCCTTGATTTCCTTAGAGATAATACTAACTCCCTCCAACACATAACATACTCCATCTGCACTCATATTGAGTGACCTTGAATCATGAGACCATGCTGCCCGGAATCCCACAAACAATTTCATACCATCGTTGCACGCATATTCGCACCCTCAACTGATATGCCCATTCTGCTAATCCTATTACGAATCCGAAATATCTTCTCATTTTCCTCTCAAGTTTTACACTGCAAGTCAAAACATCATAGAACACTCTGCGCCTCTTCTCATAGGCTGCTATCAAGCTCGATTCTAACCGTATCTATAGGTTCGAAATCATTAGGTATCACACTTTATCCTTTGTATTCACTAGAACCATTGTTGAGAGCCAACCGCTCTGACTTGGCCCCGAGTATAATCAATTCAATAAATCTTCTAGCACATGAATACCCCACTAGTGATGCACCTAGTAGAATCCCTTCCCTTGGAACCCGCATCTTTACAAACACAATCTTGAATCCTTCCCCAAGTCTGAACATGGGCCAATAAGGCCAACTATAGCCCACCTTTAATAATTTCTCTGCTCAAATTTCCACTTATGGTCTTTTTCCGTAGCTGAAATAGCCTATCAATATGATAATAACCAGAAACCTCGCAAGTAGTTAATCGTGCAACCTCATCATAGGCGGTGGGACTCTCCCACTTAGCTTGAAGCCACTATTACACAACTCTGGAATTTAACAGGATTCTTAATCTCCTATTGACATAACCTTGTGCAATCAACTACCAACATGCTCGATATCTTACTGTAGAAACCCCCTTTTATACTCAGAATCATCAACAACATTCGCACGACCGATCCCTTCGCTGTATAACCAATAGTATTCTTCGCAGAAGCTCGCCAACCACGCGATCGCTAACCTGCTCACAGGGATGAACTACCTATAGAAATCACTCCCGATATCTTCTAGCGCTGCTGCACGAGGTACAATCACTATGACATTAAAATCTCATCCTGAGTTCGAGCTCACTCTCTAGCTGCACAAGTCCATTCATCCCTCGTGGAAATCACTTAAATGTGCGGCAACAACCTTCCAATTCGAAGTTATGCTGCATCCTTCTTTCTTTCAAGCAGCTCCTTTTCGTTACATCAAATCTCCTGCCATATAATACCCCATACTTCAAATTAGATCCGTAGACCCCAATCACAAATCACTAGAATTCTCAAATTGACCCAAACTCTCCTTAAAGTGCGTAGTCATCCTACCACCAAGCCCCTATGCAGCTCCGTCACTCTCCCACTTCGGGAAAACTCACTTCTTTAATCAACTACTCGACTTGCGCTTCTTATGCCTGTCCTTCTAGAAGTTTTAAACACCGCCTGACACCCCCCACATGCCCTTCCTCAAGCTTTGTGGCTCATTTGTTGCCTTAAATAAAATCTACCTTCGTCGCACCAGAATCCACAAATAGATACTAACTTTAAACCTTTCTAAAGATCATCTTTCTCGAGCCATCGACAATAGAAACACTGATTCATTCCTGATCCACCGCACCCTGCGATATCTAACAGTTGCTCCTTCAATACTAACCCGCAATATCCTGCCCTAAAGAAGAATTGTAGAGGATCATAACACAGGCAAGATTAGTACATTCATCAAGGACAATGACACCTAATCACATATGAGGATTCCTCTATGCTTACAAATACCAAGCCTCATCACTCCATCATCGCAAATCTACACATTCTTAGTCTGATTGCCTTTCCCCCGCCGGAAGTAAAATACTTAATCTCTGAATCAAACACTGAGTAAACTTCCCTTCAAGTCATTCACTGCCCCGATACATAGGCAACATCCTACCATCATAACAACAATGCGAAACAATTGTTCATAAGCATCATGGCAACTTGTATCTAGCCCAGAGCCCTCAGAAGTACCGCTATTGGGCTGAAACAATTAAATATATTTCTACAAAGCGACGACAATAATTCGATCAGCTATACCGGGAGAAACATCCCGTATCAGATCGGTAGTACCATTACGGTTCTTCAATTCTTGATTTATCACAAGCGGTTCACATCGCGTAAGATTCAGTAAGAAGGAAACAAAGGCATAAGCCTCATAGGAATTAAATCGCACGATAAGGAATCAAGAAGGGAAGTACTCCTAACAGCCCTATAGCCTCACGAAGATAAGTACATACATCTCCGTACCGATCTGCGAGACTCTACTATACTTGCCCATGACTCGTGAGACCCTAGGAACATAGTGTTCTGATACCATATTGTCATGACCCAAAATCCCCTAAGTGATGGCGCCGGACACTTCTGTCAGGCAAGCCAACCAAATTACTTAATCAAATTCTCGTTTTAATACTTCTAAAATCTAGGATTTTCCTTCAAATTTAGCAATTTAAAAGATAATTGTCTCAAATCAAATTGAAATGATAAGCGGTTAATACAAAATACTTCAAAACCATCCCAGAACCCAGTATCACAAGTTCATGAGCAATTTTTAAGAAAAATCAAATAAAGTAAAACAACTATCCAGAACACAATATTGGACAGAAAATAAATATATATAGTTGAAGGAGACTCTGCTGACTGCAGGTCGCCTCAAGAAGTGCAGCTCACCTAAGTCTCTGTATCCACCATGCTGCACTGCACCTTAACAGAATCTACATCCTTTGATCTCAATTTCTGAACCTGACGCTCCAAAATGGCTATAGGCTCTACATCATCGGTCAAATCACCCTCCAACTGAACCATACTGAAATTCAGAACATGGAACGGGTCCTTAATATACTTCCGAAGCATAGAAACATGGAAAACTAGATGCACACTCGACAAGTTGTGTGACAAGGCAAGCTCATAATCCACCTCCCCAATCCTCCGAAGTACCTCAAAAGGCCCAATAAATCGCGGACTCAACTTTCCTTTCTTTCCGAATCTCATAACACCCTGCGTGGGCGAAACCTTCAACAGGACCTTCTTACCAACCATGTAGGATACATCTCGAACCTTCCGGTCCGCATTGCTCTTATGCCTCGACTGCGTCGTACGAAGTCTCTCTTGAATTACCTTCACTTTATCCAAAGCATCCTGAACCAAATATTTCCCCAATAGCCTAGCCTCACCGGGCTCGAACCAACCAACTGGAGATCTACACTGTCTCCCATACAAAGCCTCATACGGTGCCATCTGAATGCTGGAATGATAGCTGTTGTTGTAGGCAAACTCTGCTAGCGGTAGAAACTGATCCCATGACCCTCTGAAATTGATAACACAGGCGCGTAGCATATCCTCCAATATCCGAATGGTGCGCTCGGACTGCCCATCCGTCTGAGGGTGAAAAGCTATGGTTAACTGCACCTGAGTGCCCAACTCTCGCTGAACCGACTTCCAAAACTGGGAAGTAAACTGAGTGCCCCGATATGATATGATGGAAACTGGGACACCATGCAACCGTACAATCTACCGAATATATAACTTTGCGAGCCGCTCCGAAGAATAAGTAGTACAGATAGGAATGAAGTGAACAGACTTGGTCAGCCGATCCACAATCACCCAAATAGCATCAAATTTCTTCAAAGTCCGTGGGAGTCCGGTAACAAAATCCATAGTGATCCTCTCCCACTTCCACTCGGGAATAACCATCTGCTGATGCAAGCCATCCGGTCTCTGATGCTCATATTTCACCTGCTGACAATTGAGAACATCGAGCTACAAACTCCACAATATCTTTCTTCATCCTCCGCCACCAATAGTGCTGTCTAAGATCCTGATACATCTTCGCGGCACCTGGATGAATGGAATACTACGAGCTATGGGCCCTCCTCCAATATCAACCCCTGAAGCCCATCCACATTGGGCACGTAAATCCGGCCCTGCATCCTTAACACACCATCATCGCCAATGTTCACATCTCTGGCATCATCATGCTGAACCCTGTCCTTAAGGACAAGCAAATGCGGATCATCATACTTGCGCTCTCTGATGTGGTCATATAAAGAAGACCGAGAAACCACACAAGCTAACACCCAGCTGGGCTCCGAAATATCTAATCTCACAAGCCGATTGGCCAAGACCTGAACATCCACTACAAATGGCCTCTCCTCAACTGGAATGTATGCCAAGCTCCCCATACTCACTGCCTTCCAGCTCAAAGCATCGGCCACTACATTGGCCTTTCCCGGATGATATGGAATAGTAATATCATAATCCTTAAGCAACTCTAGCCACCTCCGCTGCCTCAAACTAAGGTCCTTTTGCTTGAACAAATGTTTAAGACTGCGATGATTAGTGAATACCTCACAAGATATGCGATACAAGTAATGCCTCCAAATATTTAATGCATGAACTATAGCAGCCAACTCCAAATCATGAATTGGGTAGTTCTTATCATGGGGCTTCAACTGACGGGAAGCATAAGCAATAACTCTACCCTCCTGCATCAATACACAGCTAATCCCAACTCGCAAAGAAACACAATATACGGTATATGAACCTGAAGCTGATGGCAAAAACAAAACTGGAGCTGTGGTCAAAACTGTCTTGAGCTTCTGAAAGCTCTCCTCGCACTTGTCCGACCATACAAACGGAGCACCCTTGTGAGTCAACTTGGTCAAGGGCGATGCAATGGATGAAAATCCCTGAACAAACCGGCGGTAATAGCTTGCCAAACCAAGGAAGCTACAAATCTCTGTGGGTAAGGACGGTCTAGGCCAACTATGCACCACCTCTATCTTCTTCGGGTCAACTTGAATACCCTCGCTGGACACCACGTGTCCCAAAAAAGCCCCTGAACCGAGCCAGAACTCACACTTGGAGAACTTTTCATAAACCTTCTACTAGCCCTAATCTTGGTAAAAAAGGCGACTAGGGAATGGAGACCCTATGTCTAAAAATCTCAACTCAGGGATTGGAGCCCTAATGTTGGTAAAAGGCGACTAGGGAATGGAGGCCCTATGTTTAAAAACTCAACTCAGGGATTGGAGCCCTAATGTTGGTAAAAGGCGACTAGGGAATGGAGGCCCTATGTTTAAAAACTCAACTCAGGGATTGGAGCCCTAATGTTGGTAAAAGGCGACTAGGGAATGGAGGCCCTATGTTTAAAAACTCAACTCAGGGATTGGAGCCCTAATGTTGGTAAAAGGCGACTAGGGAATGGAGGCCCTATGTTTAAAAACTCAACTCAGGGATTGGAGCCCTAATGTTGGTAAAAGGCGACTAGGGAATGGAGGCCCTATGTTTAAAAACTCAACTCAGGGATTGGAGCCCTAATGTTGGTAAAAGGCGACTAGGGAATGGAGGCCCTATGTTTAAAAACTCAACTCAGGGATTGGAGCCCTAATGTTGGTAAAAGGCGACTAGGGAATGGAGGCCCTATGTTTAAAAACTCAACTCAGGGATTGGAGCCCTAATGTTGGTAAAAGGCGACTAGGGAATGGAGGCCCTATGTTTAAAAACTCAACTCAGGGATTGGAGCCCTAATGTTGGTAAAAGGCGACTAGGGAATGGAGGCCCTATGTCTAAAAACTCAACTC
Organism: Nicotiana glauca; assembly: GCA_026770625.1. Taxonomy (NCBI): domain Eukaryota; kingdom Viridiplantae; phylum Streptophyta; class Magnoliopsida; order Solanales; family Solanaceae; genus Nicotiana; species Nicotiana glauca. The sequence continues at coordinate 18,968 of MU696322.1, read as the reverse complement.
ATGGATTGTATCCCTAATATTGGTAAAAGGAGACTAGGGAATGGAGGCCCTATGTCTAGAAACTCAACTTAGGGATTAAAGCCCTAATGTTGGTAAAAAAGGCGACTAGGGAATGGAGGCCCTATGTTTAAAAACTCAACTCAGGGATTGGAGCCCTAATGTTGGCCAAAAAAGGCGACTAGGGAATGGAGGCCCTATGTCTAAAAATATCAACTTAGGGATTGGAGCCCTAATGTTGGCAAAAAGGCAACTTGGGAATGGAGGCGCTATGTCTAAATATCTCAACTCAGGGATTGGAGCCCTAATGTTGGCAAAAAGGCGACTAAGGAATGAAGGCCCTATGGCTAAAAATCTCAACTAAGGGATTGGAGCCCTAATATTGGCAAAAAGCCGACTAGGGAGTGGATGCCATATGTCTAAAAATCTCAACTAGGGATTGGAGTCCTTGGTTGGAAATCCGTAAAAATAGAGATTGGGGTCCTAAGCTACCATTTTTTTTTGAATTTTCTTCTTATATTCTCTTTTTTAATTTTATTTTCATCATTTTCTTAGTAAAATGCAAGAAAGAATTTGGAAGAACCTTCCCTTTTTGGATTGATTATTTGCTGCAAAGCTGTTTCTAGCACTTGCGCATTTCTTTTTCCTTTTTGGTTGCACTTTCTTCTTGCACGATTGCTTTTGATTGCACCTATTTCAATTTTTCAAACAAAGAACAATTGTTAGTTTAAAATGGTGGTTAGTTTTGTGTCCTTGATTGTCTCAATCGCTTGATCTCGGCCCCACTTCTTTGATGAAGATCTCAGTTGCAACTGCTTGTTTCCTGGGATCAATTTCATTTCAGGCCCTGAGAGCCTCTGATTTTTTTCCAGATTTTTCCATGACAGTTGGTTGGTGGAACTCAACCTTTTCGACTTTATTTTGCCTTCGTAGGCCTTTTCTTTCTGACTTCCTATTCTTTTTTCTCTCTTTTTTTTCTTTTTTTTTAATTTCATTTTTTTTTCTTTTCTTTTCTTTTCTTCGGAACATTAGGGAACTTTTGGCTCCCCAACCTTTGCTGCAACGGCTAGTCGTGTGGGACTTAACCTCTTCCAACTTTTATTTCGCCTTTGTAGGCCTTTATTTTCTGGATTCCTTATTCCAACTTTAATTTCAGAGCATATAGGGTACCTTGGCTTCTTCAACTTTTTGCCGAGGAGGTTAGCCACGTGGGGCTCAACATTTTTCAACTTCAATTTCCTTTATAGGTGCTTCAATTTGATTTTCTCCTTCCAAGAGTTTGATTTTGAAGCATCGGCCACCATGGCTAGTCGGGATCGACTTAATACCATTGACAAGGCTGGGTGCCTTTTTGCACATTAGCTTGCGCCAAATGAGAACCCTGTAAATCAGTCTTGCCATCCTTTCTTTGTCTTAGTTTTGGAACAGTGTTAGACCGAAAGGGATTCAAAGAAAACAAACAATAGAATGGAGGATGAGTTTAAACAAGAAATGTCCCTTTTGGGGAAAGGAAAGAAGGACTTATCTAGAGAAGATGCGGACTTCAATGAACACGACATACCTTTTGGACTGGATGCCTGATCTGTGTAAATCGTCCAACTCTCAAAAATTCATCAAAACTTTGGTTCAAAATTCAAGAAACCTTCCTATGACTTTGTCGGTGCCGATGGCTGTAAGGATCCTCTTTTCGATCAGGGGCGCCCTTTGCGTGTTTTCACGAGCTAACCTCTATCATTTCTCTTCTCACCATCGCCTTGTAGTGATCTTTACGAGTTTTCACTAACAAGGCTCTCATTTTTCATTTCTCTGCTTACCATCGCCTCATGGTGCCCGTGTGGGTTTTCACCAATAAGACTCTCTCATATTATTTCTCTCATTTTGTTGTATTAGATCCAAGTAACTCTATTTTCCCATTTTGAACCTCTTTATCGATTGATCAAAGGACTTGAAACAAGGTTTGGGTAAAAAAAAGATTTGGATTGAGTTACAACTTTGCAACCTTTTGGGCGGGAACATCGCTGAACCATTATGACATCTGCCCCAGTTTCACTTTTTTGGGGGACTTTGGATTTTTATTTTAGTGTGACTGAACCCTAGAGAGAGGCTGCCTATGTATCATTTCGGAATCAAGTCGAACATAGTTCGGGAAAACTTTTGTTTTTTATTTTCTTTTGTTTTTCTGTTTTTTGTTTTGTTTTCTTTTTCTTTTTCCTTTACTTTTCCTCTCTTTTTTCATTTTTCATTTCAAATACTTTGTCTTTTATTTCCCCTTTTGTTTTGTATCTTTCTTTTTCTTCTTTTTTTTTCATTTCATTTTTTTAATCAATCTTTTTTCTCTTTTTTTTTCTTTTTTTTCACTAACACTCCCAGGTTCCAAAGAGGGTAATCAAAGAAGAGTAACTGGGTCAAAGGGTTGGCAAAGGGTTGATAGTGTTTAAATAATGAGAAAGAAAAACGTTCTTCATCCTAACTAGAGAATATTAATGCTGTATAAAGGATCCAACATGGTACCTTTTGACTGCATTTGCTTTGACAGTTGTTTCAGGGATATTTCCTTTGATGTGTCCCAAGTACAATGCACTCTTTTAGCCGTACTCTTGTTTCAATGTATGGACCTTCCCAATTTGGAAACCAATTTTTCTTCAGCTGTTCTAACTCTTTGTTTTATTTCCTTAAACTTTATCTTCATTGCGATCTAATCCTTGATTTATTATTTCAAGGTCTGACAGCTTTCAAGATCTGGGCATGAAGTCCGCAAGCATGTCATGTTATTGAAATCTGCATTTAACAGAACTAAAAAAAGAAAATGAGAAAATGACAAGATTAAGAAAGAGACATTCTTGGAAAATGAAATATTAATTTCATTTGATTTTTTTTTTTTATTTTTTTTTAAGATAGAAGGGTTTACATCAGAAAGTAAGTCAATAAAGTAAAACATCCGGATCACACCCAGAGATAATCCGGATGCAGAAAGGATAGCAAGACTGGCTACCGAGACTCCCGTCTGATGGGGAACTTTCATGCTTGGCGATCACTTTTTGGCTTTTCTTCTGTCTCGGCAATGTCTACAATGGCCTTTAGTGCCGGATCAAATTCCTCATCTTCACAAATCATTCCGACTATTGGCCCAATTTTGTGAGCAGGAAACATATTGTTCATCACATCAGGAGCGTCTTCGTCCCGAAAACAATTCTTTCAGCTACGATCAAATCTTCAATTTCCCTTATAAGGGTTCAACAGTCCTCTATACGGTGTCCCACTGCTCCAGATTGTTATTCACATCTAGCATCAGCTAGGTGCAAGAGGATTTGGGGTTTGGTCAATTTGGGGCCACTGGCTGTAGCAAACATCGCCTGACTAGCTTTTGGAACAAGCCCGAGTATGATTCACCAATACGGGTGCACTGATTCCTTTTAAAAGGCTCTCTTGGGCAATGATTGCACCGGGGAACATTTGATTGGGGATTATATAGAGCTTGGTAAGGATGGGCATTTCTGGGAGGTGGAGCTCGGCTTTGTGTATAATGTTGTCGCCGCGTGCGAAGTTGCGCGTTCATCACCACATACCAACAAAACCAACCACCTGAACAGAACCTGGCTAATTTGCTCACACAACAACCTTGTTAGTTTTAGAACATTTAACATATAGGAAATCGCACATTGGAATGTAATGCACCTAACAGTTAAACGCTTCTATCGTGTGTTTGAATGGTTGCATGTTTCATCCCGGCCTTAACAAACCCCTCTTTTTTAAATCTACACCTCTTTTCTTCATTTTTGTTTCTCTCTAATCACTCTTGGTTTTGATTTTGTTTATGTCGCTCTTTTTTTTCACTATTTTTCTTTTTCTCTTTTTAACTCAAATTTTCTCTCTTTTGGTTTTCAAGTTTATTTTTTCACTCAATTTATTTTATAGCTATGATCGAATCCGATGGGGATTGCCTATGTATCATGACTCCGCATGAATCAGTTCGCGTAGTTTGGGAAGATTGAGAATGGAGTAAACTAACTCTTTTTTTTATTTTATTTTTGAAAGAAAGACTTCTAAAAATTTATTTTCTTTTGATTGGAACTTTGGAAATTTCAAAAGTAAAAAGAAAATATTTTTTCTTTGAATTTTCATTTGTTTTCTCTTTTTCTAAAGAAGAAAGAAAGTATTTTTGGATTTTGGATGTAACCTTTTAATTTTCGAAAGAGGGACTTTTTAAGAAAAATCTTTTGAAATTCTGAGCTTTTATTTATTTACAAAAAGTACTTCTAAAGAAAAATAAAAATATTTTTTTGGACTTTAATATTTCAATTTTTTTTTGTTGACATTTATGAAAGAAAGACATCTAAGGAGTATTTTTGGATTTTGTTTTTGATTTTTTTTGGATTTTTTGGGGAAAGTAACTCAAAATGAAAGACACCAGTATTTTGGATTTTGATTTTATTGATTTTCCTTTTTAGTATGAAAGACATTAGAAAGAAAAAAACCATTTTTGAGTTTAAAAAAAAACTTCTTTTTCTTTCTGAATTTTCTAAGGAAAATTTTTTAAAGAAGTAACCACAGGAAAATATTTTCTTTTTATTTTTGAAAATTGGGGTCGGAACCGATGAGATTTGCCTACGTATCTCACATCCAGTGAGAATCAGAACCGTGTAGTTCGGTCAGATTTGACGGAACAAAGGAAATATGGCACTTGAAAATTTTTGCCTCATTTTGAAATGACTTTTTTTTTTTCTTTTTTATAATTTTGGCAGAGTTTTAGAATTTTCTAAACACCTACCTCTCACTTTTTTTTTTTGATTTTTCTTTTGATTTTCTTTTTGATTTTCTTCCTCTATTCTATAAGTCAGTCAACGTGCAAGCCTGAACAGACAGATATGCAAGTAGCTTGTAAGATGCATCAGGATGGTCTTTTTCATTTAGGTACACCCGTCCTAACGGACCCAACCCCTATGTTGAGTCCCTAAGGTCAAATACACGTGATGCAAACAAACATTGCTATTAGGGATCCGGCATGAGGCTGAGTTATTCTAAGTTCAAAACCTGGGTATGTGTTCTAGACTATGTACCCGAGCGGACAACTCGAGCCGAGGAGGGAGACGTACCGGGAACCAAAAGGCCATCCAGCTTAGTAACTTGTCCGAGCCGCTTTCTTATTTCAAGGTATGACACTAACAGAATAGGGAGTCTCCGCCAGCGAGCACATCCCCGAAGATGAGAAGAGAAGGTTTTCGTAACAGTTTATATGCAGTTCACAGAATATCAAAGCGGTAAAAACATTTAGCACATTAGGCCCAAACATGTAATAAAATCAGATAATAGATAAAGCCAAATATAACAATTAGTCTAAGCTCGAATTCTTGAACCCTGAACCGAAGTTCTGGGTTCTTGTCCCCAGCAGAGTCTCCAGAGCTGTCACACCTCCTTTTTACCCACCCGAAGGTTAGTACAAAGGAGTTTTCCCACTTTAAGTGATATTATTCCAATTGAGATTATTTATTTGATTTTCAGAGTCGTCACTTGGGATGGTTTGTTTTTTGGTGTCCCAAGTCACCGGTTTATTTTAAAATCCCAAATCGAGGAAAATTCGACTTTCCTTTTGAAGTCTGCGAACCAGAAATTTTGAATAAGAAACTCTGTTAACCTAGGGGAAGGTGTTAGGTACCCCCGGATTCCATGGTTCTAGCACGGTCGCTTAAACTATCATAATTGGCCTATTATCAGATTTTAATACATGTTTTAGCCTATGGTTCTATTTTAAACTTTATAACCTCTTTATTTAATTATTTTTTTAATGAAAATTACAACATTATTTAAAACACGTCTTGAACCACGTCACATAAATGCATCCGCGGTTCTCGACATATTTTATCTAACATTGTTGAGATTTTGATTTGGGTCACATAAATGCACACCTGAGTTTAGGAAGGTAAATTATTAAAAAGCGCGTCTAAAGCAACTACGCATTCTTAACTTTGCGAGGGCCATGAAAATTCAACTAATGGCACACCTCGATTTCTAAAGAGTTAATATTAACTAAATGAGGGCCATGAGCTTAGGGGTTTTATTTGGCATGGCACGCCTCAAATTATTTTAAAGGGTTTTATTATTCAAAGTTATTATAATCGGGTTACATAAAATGCATCCCCGAATTTTGGAATTAGGTATCGTAACTATGTCATGGGAACCGTACCCATAGTCACAATGATTTATTATTAATCGCGCCTAAAGCAAACTACGATGTTTAAAAGTTGTTCGCTTTTCCTAAGGTTTGAGATCAAATGTGAAGGTTTAAGAGGAAAAAAAAAATTATTGAATAAATAAGCTAGCTAACATGACTCACTTAACTGATGAACATGGTCCATTTTTGCTTAAACAAATTAGTCCTCCTTTCTTTACTATTCTTAATGACATGTACCATACAAACAAATTATAACAACCAATAATTTGCAGAAGCTAATTAACAAAAAAAGCTAACGTAATTAGGGTAAAATGAAGAGACAATAGGACTCGATAGATTAGGGAAGTGTCTTACCAAATACCAATTTAATATTTCTTAAAGCTATGCCCAAAGGAATATTCAAACACACTGCCAACAATAAATATATAATGCTTCTCACTACAAACATATTCAAGAATAATGAATGAACAAAGATGGATAAACCTGTAACGAGTAGAAAGCTCCTTTTATTAAGAAATCAACTGGTGTACAAAGATGACAAGCTCGAAGACCAAACGGGCGCACGAACAGGACCAAAATTTGGACTGAGCTACGGCCGAATAATTCGCCGGCGATCAAAGTCGGCGTCCCCGAATGGGCTCACCTCTACTCGGTTTGGATGGTGGTTTCAAGTTGATTTTCGCACTGATTTAGAGCGTTTTTGGTGTGATTTTTCAGCTACTTTTTATGGAGAAAACGCTAAAANCCTTTTTCAATGGATATCCCTATCCCCCCCCCCCCCAAGGCTGATTAGCCTTAGTTTTGTAGGTGTATGGTCTTGGTTTATACTTTGTGATTTTTGGTAGGTTCTTTGTGTATTTGGTCCCTAGAGTCTTTTTCTTATTTGTTTTTATTCCAAAGAAGAGTCTAGAAGTGTCCCTAGGCTTAATGGACAAATCCGAATTGGGCCAAGAACTGGGCTCTAATACTCTTAAAATTGTGATCCAACACCTTAATTGACTCCTTTTAAAATAAAATAAAAATACTACACAATGCAAAAGCTAACATGAAACTATTATATATTTTTATATTTTCAAGATTCTGTAAAGATAAAAATAAGGTACTATTTTTGTATAATTTTTATTTAAATTTATGAAAGATATGTAAGCTAAAAAATTTTTTTTTTGTAATTTTCTATTTTTCTTGTAATAAAATAAACTAAAAGAGTAAAAATTAGTTGAAATAGCTATATTATGCCTAAATTAAATAATTACATGCTAAAACATAAAAAATCTTGGGGAGGGTAAAAAATCACATGTCTACAGGTATGATTCCAATCTCCAGTAAAATGGTAGTCACAAGCTGTGACGACCCAAAGGGTCATCACCGTATTTCTCCCTTTTTCCGCGCTTCCGAGGCCTTGGAAACCTCGCTTTTGGTTAGCTCGATTTGCGTGCGCAGTCCGGGCCTGAAGCCGGAAAGTTTTTATGTTAAAATATGTAAATTATGTAAAAAATTTGAAGAATTTTTATATTTATATTGGTATAGTTGACTTTGGTCAACAATTTGAGTAAACGGACCCGGATCCATGATTTGACGGTCCCGGAGAGTCCGTAAAAAAATATGGGACTCGGGCATGTGCCCGGAGTCGAAATTCGAGGTCCAGAACCCGAGTAGAATAATTTTTCTATTAAATTATTTTCTGAAATTATTAAGGAAAAATGGAAATGAAAATGAGTTAGAAAATATAGGTATCGGGCTTGTATTTTGGTTCCGACGTCCGGTACAGGTCTTAAATAAAAGCGCTTTCTGTGAAATTTGGTCGAAATCGGACGCCGTTTGACGTGTGTCGGACCTAAATATCTAAAGTTGGAAGTTATGAACTTTGAAATGAAAATCATGAGTTTTGGGGTTTGATTCTTTGATAATGATGTTATTTTGGCGATTTGATCGCACGAGTAAGTCCGTAGGATGTTTTTGAGGTTGTGTGCATATTTGGTTTGGAGCCCCGAGGGCTCGGATGAGTTTTGGATAGGTGTCGGATTGCATTTCTCATAGTTGAAAACCTGTTGTGCTTCAGTTCTGCAGGCTTCGCAATTGCGAAGCCAGCACTCGCAAATGCGAGCTCGCAATTGCGAGCTTTCTATCGCAAATGCGATCTTTCACCTGGGAAGCATCTTTCGCAAATGCGAAGAAAAGTATCGCAAATGCGATACCAGCCCTCAAACCCCAGTCTTCGCAAATGCGAACAACTGTCCGCAAATGCGGATGGGGACTTTCGCAAATGCGAACAATAGTTCGCAAATGCGAGTTTCCCAGTGTCCTTCAGAGTTCGCAAATGCGAACTCGACTTCGCAATTCCCACATTTGGTCGGGGTTCGCAATTGCGAACCCCTGTTCGCAAATGCGACATCAGAGACCTGCATATTCATACTTAGACGATTTTGAAGCTTCATTTTTCATATTTTCAAAACCCAAACACCCATTGGCGATTTTTCACGATCTCCCTCTTCTCCAAATCATTTGTAAGTCAACTTTTACTTAATTTCTTCAATCTTTAACATCATTTATCATGTTTTCATCTTAAAATCAAGGTTTTTCATGGGTAAAAATGGGGATTTTGGGTAGAACCTAGGTTTTCTTAAAATTAGGGATTTGGACCTCAATTTGAGGTCCGATTTCAAAAAAAATCATAGATATGAACTCGTGGGGGAATGGGTAACCGGGTTTTGGTTCGAACCTCGGGTTTTGACCACGTGGGCCCGGGGGCATTTTGGGAATTTTTGAGTAAAACTTTGGGAAATTCATTTTCTTGCATTCAAGTTGATTCAATTAGCATTTGTTGATACATTCAAGTAATTTGTGACTAGATTCGAGCGGTTTTGTGGTGAATTCGAGGGGTAAAGCTATTCTAGAGGCTTGAGTGGATTTTTGGAGCATTTGAGGTAAGTGTTTGATCTAACTTTGGCTTGAGGGAATAGGATTAGAGCATTATAAATTGCTATTTGCTAAATGATCAAGTGCGGTGTATAGGTATGGTGACGAGTATCTATACACCGGAGTCTAGCATGACCGTGGGTCTTTAATTGTACATGTTTTTGGTATATTTTTGGGGACTCTTCCAAGCTAAATAATGATTTCTACATAATGTGAAGAATTTCAGGATAAATTATGAAATGTTAATACTTTGGAGCGTTGGCTCGAATGATAAATACTATTGAGTAGGAGATGAAAGTATTGGAAAGAGTTGTGATTAATCCCTTCCTGGGATGGTTTGAATATATGGAATATTTCCCTTGCCGGGATGTGAAAGTTATTGTTATTGTTCCCTTGCCGGGACATGGTTGTTACTTGTGTTTTTCACTTGCCGGGACATTTTCTTATTATTGTTAGTTTCTCTCGCCCGTTTAGTTGTGACTGCTATTTGGGTGAGGGAGAGTGATAATGCACGAAGGGTCATTCCGCGCCATTTTTGATTATATTTGCACGAAGGGTCATTCCGTGCTATGTTTTGACTAATTATGCACGAAGGGACATTCCGTGCTCTGATTTGACTATATTTGCACGAAGGGTCATTCCGTGCCATGAAATGAGAGTTATATGAGGAAAAACACGAAGGGTGATGCCGTGCATTTTATTCGATTGCTTTAGGTGAGGATGAGAGTAAAAGCACGAAGGTTGATGCCGTGCAACTGTTGAATTTCTTATTCTCTGGTAGTTATTATTGTGCCCTGTTTTTTAATTTCGTTGATGACTGTTATATCCGGACTGTACTCCCCAAAGCATGTTTCCCTCCCTTTTAACTATTTAGTTTCGGTATTCCTTTCCTTTTATTGCATATATATATGTTGAACTGCACAGGTTGAATTGGTAGTCCTGTCTAGCCTCGTCAATACTTCGCCGGGGTTAGGCCAGGCACTTACCAGCACATGGGGTCGGTTGTGCTGATACTACACTTCTGTGCTTTTTGCACAGATCACGGTACTGGAGCAGCTTTTGGACCACAGCAGTAGGGCCGAGCGGGAACTGACTTCAGTCCAGGGACTTACGAGGTAGCCTAGCTGGCGTTCGCAGGCCGAAGTCCCTTCTTTATTTCTATTTGTTTTCATCATACCGAGACCGACATATGTATATTTCTTTCCATTCAGACTTGTTTGTAGTATTCTTTAGTAGTCTGTGAGCTAGCGACACCAGGTTTTGGGGTAGTGATAATGTTTAAACTTCCGCATTTTGATTTAATTTTTATATTACTTAAAGTCTTCCGCACTTAATTAATTGTTTCCCGCATATTTATATTGTTGAGTTTTATTAGAGATTATCTAAAGTTTGGCTGGCCTAGATACGTTAGTAGGCGCCATCACCACTCCCGATGGTGGGAAATCCGGATCGTGACAAGTTGGTATTAGAGCTCTAGGTTGCATAGGTCTCGCTGCTCACGGACAAACTAGGTAGAGTCTGAGGGATCGGTACGGAGACGTCTGTATTTATCCCCCAGAGGCTACAGAGTTAGGAAAAATTTCACTTTGTTCTTTCTTGTCGTGCGAATCTGGTTCTCAATTATTGATTGTCTTTCTACTCTGTTCTTTCGCATATGGCGAGAACACGTGCTTCTTCTTCTACCGCGCAGCAGCTCGAGCCCCCAGCAGTAGCTCCTGCGAGGGGCAGAGGCCGAGGCAGGGGCAGAGCTCAGCCCCAGACAGCAGTTCCAAAGGTGGAGCCTCATACTGACTATGATGAGGAGGTTCCAGCCCCAGCAGCTCCAGTAGGCCCAGCTCAGGTCCCAGGAGAGGTCATGTTCACCCCAGATCTTCAGGATGCTCTAGTCAGATTGGCAGGCTTTATGGATAGTGTCACTAGAACGGGGTTGTGGCCAGTAGCACCAGCCACTTCTCAGGCTGGAGGAGGGGTTCAGACTCCTGCTACACGTACTACGGAGCAGGTAGCTCCCCAGACTCATGTCCCAATGGTTCAGCCAACAGTGACAGCTCAGACCGGTATTACAGCTCAGGTCGGCGATGGAGCTGCTATGTCTTCAGATGCTTTGTGGAGACTTGATCGGTTCTCCAAGCTTTTCACCACCACTTTCAGTGGTGCTTCATCAGAAGATCGGCAGGATTTTCTATTCAACTATCATGAGATTCTCAGGACCATGGGTATAGTGGAGACCAACGGGGTCAATTTTTGCACCTTCCGACTTGCAGGATCCGCAAAGACTTGGTGGAGGGATTATTGCCTATCTAGACCAGCAGGGTCTCCAGTTTTGACATGGGATCAGTTTGCGGAGTTATTTTTGGAGAAGTTTCTCCGAGTCACTCAGCGGGAGGCACTTCGTAGGCAGTTTGAGCGCCTCCAGCAGGGCTCCATGACAGTTACACAATATGAGACTAGATTTGTTGACTTAGCACGCCATGCGTTTGTGATACTCCCTACGGAGCGAGAGAGGGTCCGGAGGTTTATTGATGGATTGATTCAGCCGATCCGTCTCCAGATGGCCTTGGGAGTTGTGGTAGTGATATTTCCTTTCAGGAGGCGGCCAATGCGGCCCGCAGAGTTGAGATGGCCCTCACACGGGGAGGTGGTCAGATGTCAGACAAGAGGCCTCATCATTCTGGTAGATTCAGTTGTTCCTCATCTGGGGATAGGGATTCCTATGGTAGAGGTCAGACACCGAGGCCCTTTTAGTCTGCGCTTCAGGTTTCTCATGGTACTTCAGGCAGCTGTGGTTCTCAGCAGTACTATTCAGATCAGCAGCCTATCAGTGCACCCCCACTTTAGAGCTTCAGGGGAGGACATTCAGGTCGACAGGGCTAGCAGTCGCAGCAGCCGAGATCTTGTTATGGTTATGGTGACCCCGGTCATATTGTCAGGTTTTGCCCTCGAGCATCGGGCAGCTCTCAGCAGCAGGGTCCTCGCCCCATGATTCAGGCAGCAGGTGATCCACAGCCCGCCCAGCCAGCTAGAGGCGGGGTAGGGATCATAGAGGTGGAGGTATGGACCGTAGAGGTGGAGCTCGGACCGGTAGAGGCAGAGGTCAGCCAGTAGTTGATCGCCCTAGAGATACTATTCAGGGAGGTGGGGCCCATCCCCATTGTTATGCTTTGCCAGCCAGGCTAGAGGCCGAGTCATTAGATGTTGTGATTACAGGTACTATTCTGGTTTGTGACAGGGATGCTTCAGTGCTATTTGACCCTGGGTCCACGTATTCATATGTGTCGTCTTATTTTGCTCCCTCCTTGGCTATGCCTAGTGATGCCTTGGGCATTCCTGTATATGTATCCACTCCAGTGTGTGATTCTATAGTGGTCGACAGAGTTCATCGTTCCTGTGTAGTAGTATTTGAGGGTCTTGAGGCCCGTGTTGATCTATTGCTTCTAGACATGGTTGATTTTGATGTTATATTGGGGATGGATTAGTTGTCCCTGTATCATGCTATTTTGGATTGTCACGCCAAGACCGTGACCTTGGCTTTACCATACTTGC
>MU696321.1:182065-212127 GCA_026770625.1 Nicotiana glauca | reverse complement strand
ATATATCATCAAAACAACATAAAAATGTGATTATTTAGGGCGTGATTATAGTCAAATTCACCTATTATCAGAAAGCTCTTCTTCGGGACCAATAGTAGAGTAAGTCGAAAATGATTCTTTGACTGCACAAACATGTCGAGTGGCTCCAAAGTCAATCCACCACTCCTTAGATTTCCCACTAGATTGCATTCTAAAAGTATTGCACAAAGATCATCAATGTCATCATTCTTCTCCACTATGTTGACCTGTCCCTTCTTCTTATCCTTTTTCGGGAGACGACAATTAGGGGATCCGTGACCAACTTTTTCACAATTGTAACAGTTGCCCTTGAATTTCATTTTGTTTTGCTCCTTAGTCAGTCCAGAAGACCTCTTCCTCTTCTTACTTTTTGGAGTAGTCTCCTCAACGATATTAGCTCCCATGATTGTTGAATTTCCACGAGACTTCTTCTCAGGTGTTTTGTTGTCTTCCTCATTCTTCAGGTGTATCACAAGATCTTCCAACTTCATTTCTTTGCGCTTGTGCTTAAGATAGTTCTTGAAATCTCTCCACGAAGGAGGCTATTTTTCAATCATTGCAGCCAATTGAAATGCTTCATTCACGACCATACTTTCAGCAATAAGGTCATGAAAAATAAGTTGAAGCTCCTGAATTTGGGTTCCCACATTTTTGTTGTCTATTATTTTATAGTCTAGAAACTTGGCAACCACGAACTTCTTCAAAAATGCATCTTCAGTCTTGTACTCTTCTCAAGTGTGCCCCATAATTCTTTCAAAGTCTTCATCGAACTGTACACATTGTACAAGTCATCCTCTAAAGCGATTAAGATATAGCCTTTGCAAAGAACATCTGTCTGTTTCCACGCCTCAACAATCATTAATTTCTCGTTGTCCGGCATGTCCACAACAAGTACTGGAGGTTCTTCACTGGTGAATTTTTGCATACCAAGTATGGTACGCCAAAAGAACACCCTTCTCTGCCATCCTTTGAAGTTGGCTCCAGAAAATTTTTCCGATTTCTCGGCCGGTAGAACAAAAGTTCGGCTTGACGAGGCTATCGTCGTTGCCGCAACAGTCGAAGAAGAATTTTTGTTATCAATTTCCCTTTCTCACTATCAACAATAGAAGAGTTTAATTAATGGCAAAACTAGAACAATAAATAATACTGTAATTAACAATAAACAGTACGTATGATAAATAAAAATTGAATTTTTTATATACTGTTTCACAGAAAATGATGAAGTTTTTATGTTATTCAAATCATTTTTTGAATTTTAATACTCCGATGAAGTTTTTATATCTTCAAATCAGAATAGAAAAATTCAGAAGAAGTAAAAAACCACATAGGTTTTAATCTCCACAAACAGAATACAGAATACAGAATATATAGTAAAAAATAATTTCCTTAAGATTGTTATTCAATCTGTATTACTGTAATAAATAATAAAACAGTAATTTTTTTGGAAAATTGGAAACAGAAAGTTAGTAGAACAAGAATGACAAAATAAATTTTGGAAAATAATATAGGAATAAATCGAGCCCATTGAATACACAGTATTTCCTTAAGGAAATTATTTTCCTCAAGTACCCGAGGTGCTGGAATATATCCTCCCAGGACAGAATGATTTAACTCATCGGAGTGTTGGTACGAAAAACACCGATGAACAACGAACCACTCGAAGGCTGTAAAACACACTGGAATTTTTATGTGCAAAAGAAGAAGAAGAAGAAGATCAAAAAATTTCGTAAGTAAAGATTCTGGGATTCAAGGAATATTTATAGATCATTTGGCACTTTTTCTGAAAAGGTTTACAACCTTTAAAAAACATCCATAACTGTTGGAACGAGCGTGAAACAGAAATATTGCGGGAAATAACAAACATATTTAAAATAATCCAGATAAGAAAACAGACTGGACCGGACCGGACTGGGTCACAGGTCATGGGTTATTCCAATTGAATTTTTGTTAGTTAATTAAATAATTGAAAAGAGTTTGATCCATAAAGATTAATCAATCAATCGATCTTTGACCAAATCCAAATTGGAAGCCGAAGCCGAGTCGAGCGAGCGATGACGACGACGTCGCAAGGCTTGCCTTCTTCTTAAATCTTTAAGAGTTAGAAGAAGAGCAATTGTATATATACCTATCAAAAGTCTTTTCTTCTTCCAATATGGGATAATGTCCCTTTACCAAGGAGGGAGACTTAAATATTTTATTTTTCCTCCGTTTCTCATTCACCCTTGTTAAGCTACACCAAGCTTAAAATTAAGCTACACCAAACTTAAAAGCCCAACAATAATCACTTCTAAAAAGTATATCTAACTCTTTTATCATACATAGTATTTTTTTTCTTGTACGTAACCACGGTCTGCCAAACACGCGAACTCATGGTTAAATTTGCGCGCTGTGGTATGACTCATATGAAATTAAAGGTGGATAGGGACAATGAGCTTTATATAGAAAGTTTTGCATTGACGTTTCTTGATTTTTTGACATCAATAAATGATATACTTGTTGATCATCACATAAGAGGCAAAAGAGAGGAGAATAAGAATAAGATAAATCATTTTCATGTTAACAAGGTTCAACTTTTCAGATTCTTCTTCAAAAATAGTTTCTAATTTGGGAGCATTTGAAGTATTTTGACAAAAGATATAAGGGGAAGGAGCTACCTCTACCAAATTATGAATGTAACTCATTTTCTTTTCCATGTTTGAAAAAAGAGAGCTTTCTTTTTATGGAAATTATAGGCTTGTTAATATAAAAGCTTTATGATTAGTGGGGATATAATGAAGGCCAAAAATAAGGTAATCTGCTATCCCCTTCACTCTTTATATTAGTAGCAGAGGTTCTGTTCAAGTCACTCAACAACCTACACAATAACAACAACTTTATTCCTTTCTCCTTGAATCAAAGAGGTCCTCAGATTAACCACCTTGCCTATGCAGATGATATTGTCATTTTTAGCAGTGGCAGCAGTAGGTCAGTGAAGCTGATTATGAAGAAAATTATCAATTATGAGAGGAATTCTGGTCAAAGGGCGAATAAATAATTTTTTTTCTCACTGAACCTAAATCTGGTGCTTATAGGATCAATAGGATTAGAGCTTGTACCGGTTTTATGGATAAAACTTTTCTGTTTACATATTTGGGATGCCCTATCTATGTGGGGAGGAAGAAGATTTATTATTTTGATGATATGGTCAATAAAGTTGTAAAGAGACTTAATTGGTGGCAAGGTAAGATGCTCACATAAGGTGGGAAAATGGTTCTAATAAAAAATGTGCTTCACACTATGCCTACATATACTCTCACTGCTATTAATCCTCCAAAAACATCTCTTAATCTTCTAGAAAGACACTTTGCTAGGTTCTTCTGGGGTTCTAATGTTGATAAAGCAAAATATCATTGGAGATCTTGAAAAAACCATTGCCTGCTTATAGATGAAGGAGGTATTGGAATTAGGGACATGATTGACTGTAACGACCCGGTCAGTTGTTCTGAGAGTTATTGCCCAGTTTCCCCTATTTCTATTTCTTTATGTATTGTTTAGCTGTGTTCAGTTGTATCTAGTCGGTAAGTTTGGATTCAGAGTAGTTTTGGAGTGAAATGATCGCTTAGTCTCTTAGTTAGAAAGCTAAGTTAGAAAAGTCAACCAGAAGTTGACTTATGAATACTCGAATTCGAATTTGGATTTTTATGATCCAGTTAGTTTCGTTGGGTGATTTTAGACTTAGGAGTGTGTCCGTAATATAAATGGGAGGTCCGTGCTAGAATTAGGCTTGAATTGACGATAGTTGAAAGTTTAGAAGTTCTTAGGCTTGAATCCGAGGTTGATTTGGTGTTTTAATATTATTTTTGGTGTTTCGAAGGTTTGACTAAGTTCGGGTAGTGATATATGACTTGTTGGAATTATTGGTTGAGGTCCTGAGGGCCTTGGGTGAGTTTCGAATAGGTATGAGTTGTGTTGCGCTCATTTTTCTTATGTTTCGATGCCGTTTCTTCAAGCATAAATGATATTATATTGAACAAATGAGCTCCGATTTCGTTTTTGATTGAAGCATTAGATCCGTATCATAATTACGGACCCCTAGCAAAAAGAATCGTCAAATTTGTACATTGTATGAAGATTTTATGGTCATTTTATTAAGAATTAGGTTGTTAGATTTTTCAGTTTAATTACGCAATTGCCACTGACGGCGTATTTAAAAATCTGCACTATTTGCAAATATTAAAACCTACATATCTCATTCATTATAATGTCAAATTGAGTGATTCAAAAGGCTAAATTGATTTGAATTTCACAATTGGAATCCAATGGAGTTATAAAATACGAATTTCGAGATTGTTTGGCATGAGAAACGAGGCAGAATAGCTGGCAGAAAAAAAATATAAAGCTAGGGTTTGTTCATTCGGTCATACTGTGAGTTGGGGAGCTCGGATTTGGGCGATTTTGGAGGCGATTTTCATCATATGGATTAGGGTAAGTGTTCTCTACTCGGGTTTCATTATATTTCATGAATCCATCTTCGTTTTTGGGATTTGATTGATGATTTTAAATTGAAATTGAGGAAATTGAGGGAATTAGGGTTTGAGTTTGAGTTTTGGAGAGTTTTAAGTGAGGATTTGAGGGACCAAACAGAGTCCGATTTTGACAAATTTTATATGGTTAGACTCGGGAGAGGACGAGGATTATTATTTTGCCTTTTTTACTGGTTTTGATATGTGGGCTCGGGGGTCAGATTTTGGCCGATTTCAGATTTTTGGCATATTTTGTAGTTTTTATTATGGAATTCGATTCTTTAGCCTATGTTGGTAGTATTATTCTTATTTGGGTTAGACTCGGAGCTATTGGCAACCGATTCCAGAGACGAGGACATCCCAGCGTAGGATTTTATGCGATTGAGGTAAGTAACAGTTTTAACTCTGGCCTTGAGGTTATAAAACTTGAGAATTTGATATTATGTGACTGTTTGGAGGTGATACCCGCGCTAGGTGATGGGCGTGTGGGTGTATACCCCGAGGGATTGAGACTTGGACTGTCCCGTGAGGCCTCATGTCCATTATCTGTGTTTACGTAGTTACTTGTTCTCGAACTTGTCTGCCTTCATGTTAGAGATCATGCTTAGGCTTAATTTATTCATGCTCACATTATTTGTACTCAGTCATAGAAATTATTGTACTTTTTTTACCTCAGTCTCTATTATTTGTTAATATGCTGTGATACTTGATGTGGGCTGTGTTCCCTTATTTGTTGATGATAGTGAGGCTTGTGAGGTACATGATTGAGTGAGACTGAGGGCCTGGTCGTGAGGATATTAATACCATAGCGTGTGAGCTATTCACGTAGCATGTGAGCTGACCGTGCGGGTCCAAATATTGATACCATAGCACTTGAGTTGTCCGCGTAGCACGTGAGTTGACTGTGCGGATCCAGGTATTGATATGATAGCACGTGAGTTAGCTCTTGGGCTTTGGGAGCCCCTCCAGAGTCTGTACACACCCCAGTGAGCGCATATTGTTGAGTGTTTGAAGTGTGTTGAGTGCTGAGTGCGAGTGATGAGTGATGGAGTGACACTGCTGTGAGGTTGTATTTATTTGTGCTTTTGCTGCATTTATCTATTAAGTTTCTTTGTGACATTTATTGAATTATGGAATTTACTTTTGTGAAAAATTATGAAAATAATAATTGGACTGTTTTACTTAGTTCGTCACTACTGCTCAGTTCCTTAGTTATTTCTGTTACTACTGAGGTGGTTGTACTCATACTACAGCCTGCACTTTATGTGCAGATCTAAGTGAGTTAGAGCACGGCGATCGTTGAGTTCAGGTCGGCTTTAATTGGAGACTGCAAGGTCTGCCAGCATTCGCATGACCTTGTTACTCCTTTTATCGTTTCTTTTTTGGATAGTTAGACAGTTTATATATCTCAGTTCATAGCTTTAGATGCTCATGACTTAGTGACACCCTGATGTTTGAGACTCGTTTTCGTATTTTATATTATTTATATTTAGAGTTAGTTTAGTTTATTAGGAATTAAATTATTGGGAATATTTTCTTAAATTCTTATAATAAAATTAGTAATAATATTTTGGGAATAGGCTTGCCTTGTAATATGATAGGCGCCATCACGATCATGGTTAGATTTTGGATCGTGACAACTTGGTATCAGAGCATAGGTTATATAGGTCTCACGAGTTATGAGCGGGTTTAGTAGAGTCTTGCGGATCAGTTCAGATACGTCTGTACTTATCTTCGAGAGGTTGCAAAACCTTTAGGAAAACTTCACCTTCTTGAATTCTTATCGTGCGGTATTAATTTAGCCTGAAGTATAACTCTTTGAATTCCTTCCATGCATTTGTATGCTCACACGAGCACTCGGTATCAGTTGTGCATTGACAGATTGTGATTCCCTGGATGAGGCGAGATGTGATTTTTGTGTGTTGATGTTGGGCCAGTCTGGAGGACTTGAGGCTCAGTTTTGACTGTAGATTGAGCACTTTGGTGTTGATTGTGTGAGCGCGTGCTTGTGGACCTATATGTACGGTAGTGTCCCTATTAGTGGAAATGGTGGCTGGATGGATACATGACGAGTTTGATCTGACCGTGAGATGAGTTCATATGATTTGAATTCAACGAGAAGGTATTGCTAAAGGTTTCACCTATTTGAGACTCCGGCTATAGTATTAGACTCGTTCGAGGACAAACGTTTGTTTAAGAGAGGGGGGATGTAACGACCCGGTCAGTCGTTTTGAGAGTTATAGTCCAATTTCCCTCATTTCTATTTTTTTATGTGTTGTTTAGCTGTGTTCAGTTGTATCAATTTGTTAAGTTTGGAGTCAGAGTAGTTTTGGAGTGAAATGATCACTTAGTCTCTTAGTTAGAAAGCTAAGTTAGAAAAGTCAACCAGAAGTTGACTTATGAGTACTCGAATTCGGATTTGGATTATTATGATCCGGTTAGTTTTGTTAGATTATTTTAGACTTAAGAGTGTTTTCGGAATATAAATTGGAGGTCCGTGGTAGAATTAGGCTTGAATTGACGATAGTTGAAAGTTTAGAAGTTCTTAGGCTTGAATCCGAAGTTGATTTGGTATTTTGGTGTTGTTTTGGGTGTTTCGAAGGCTTGACTAAGTTCAGGTAGTGATATATGACTTGTTGAAATTATTGGTTGAGGTCCTTAGGGCCTTGGGTGAGTTTCGAATATGTTTGGGTTGTGTTGCGCTCGTTTTTCTTATATTTCGACGCCGTTTCTTCAAGCATAAATGATATCATATTGAACAAATGAGCTCCGGTTTCGTTTTTGATTGAAGCATTAGATCCGTATCGTAATTACGGACCCGTAGCCAAAACAATCTTCAAATTTGGACATCGTATGAGGATTTTATGGTCATTTTACTAAGAATTAGGTTGCTAGATATTTTTGTTTAATTACGAAATTGCCACTGACGGCGTATTTAAAAATCTGCACTATTTGTAAATATTAAAACCTACATATCTCATTCATTATACGGTCAAATTGAGTGATTCAAAAGCCTAAATGGATTAGAATTTCACAAGGAATCCATTGGAGTCATAAAATACGAGTTTCGAGATCGTTTGGAATGAGAAATGAGGCAGAATAGCTGGCCGAAAAAAAATATATAAAACTAAGGTTTGTTCATTCGGTCATATTTTGAGTTGGGGAGCTCGGATTTGTGCGATTTTGGAGGCGATTTTCATCATATGGATTAGGGTAAGTGTTTTCTACTCAGATTTGATTATATTTCATGAATCCTTCTTCGTTTTTGGGATTTGATTGATGATTTCAAATTGAAATTGAAGAAATTGAGGGAGTTAGGGTTTGAGTTTGAGTTTTGGAGAGTTTTAAATGAGGATTTGAAGGACCAAACGAAGTCCGATTTTGACAAATTTTATATGATTAGACTCGGGAGAGGACAAGGATTATTATTCTATAATTTTTGACTGGTTTCGAGATGTGGGCCCGGGGGCCGGGTTTTGGCCGATTTTAGATTTTTGGCATATTTTGTAATTTTTATTGTGGAATTCGATTCTTTAGCCCATGTTGGTAGTATTATTCTTATTTGGGTTAAACTCGGAGCTATTGGAGATAGAGTCCAAAGATAAGGGCATCCCGGCGTAGGATTTTACGCGATTGAGGTAAGTAACAGTTTTAACTCTGGCCTTGAGGGTATAAAACTCGTGAATTTAATATCATGTGACTGTTTGGAGGTGATACCTATGCTAGGTAACGGGCATGTAGGTGTATACCCCAAGGGATTGAGACTTGGTCCATCCCATGAGATCTCATGGCCATCATCTGTGTTTACGTAGTTATTTGTTCTCGAACTTGTCTGCCTTCATGTTAGAGATCATGCTTAGGCTTAATTTATTCATGCTCACATTATTTGTACTCAGTCATAGAAATTATTGTACTTTTTTACCTCAGTCTCTATTATTTGCTAATATGCTGTGATACTTGATGTGGGCTGTGTCCCTTATTTGTTGATAATGGTGAGGCTTGTGAGGTACATGATTGAGTGAGACTGAGGGCCTGGTTGTGAGGATATTAATACCATAGCGTGTGAGCTATTTGCGTAGCATATGAGCTGACCGTGCGGGTTCAGGTATTGATACCATAGCTCATGAGTTGTCCGCGTAGCATGTGAGTTGACCGTGCGGATCCAGGTATTGATATGATGTCACGTGAGTTAGCGCTTGGGATTTGAGAGCCCCTCCAGAGTCTGTACACACCCCCAGTGAGCGCATAATGTTGAGTGTTTGGAGTGTGTTGAGTGCGAGTGATGAGTGATAGAGTGACACAACTGCGAGGTTGTATTTATTTGTGCTTTTGCTGCATTTATCTATTAAGTTTCTTTGTGGCATTTATTGAATTATGGAATTTACTTGTTTGTTTCTGTTTATTTTTTAAAATTGTGAAAATAAATAATAGGATTGTTTTACTTAGTTCGTCACTACTGCTCAGTTCTTTAGTTATTTCTATTACTACTGAGGTGGTTGTACTCATACTACAGCCTGCACTTTATGTGCAAATCCAGGTGAGTTAGAGCACGACGATCGTTGAGTTCAGGCCGGCCTTAATTGGAGACTGCAAGGTAGCTGCCAGCGTTCGCAGGACCTTGTTACTCCTTTTATCGTTTCTACTTTGGACAGTTAAGACAATTTATATATCTCAGTTCATAGTTTTAGACGCTCATGACTTAGTGATACCCCGATGTTTGGGACTCGTTTTTATATTTTATATTATTTATATTTAGAGTTGGTTTAGTTTATCAGGAATTAAATTATTGGGAATGTTTTATTAAATTCTTATAATAAAATTAGTAGTAATATTTTGGGAATTGGCCTTGCTTGTAATACGATAGGCGCCATCACGATCATGGTTAGATTTTGGATCGTGACATTGACATATCTAGTACTCTTGCCATTAAAAGATGGTGTAGATTTCAGACTCAAGTCTCTTTATGGTCGGACTTCGTAAAATCCAAGTATTGCACTAGATCTCACCCTTCAGCAAAAAAGTGGCATTCTGGTAACTCTCAAGCATGGAAATTCCTTCTTAACGCCAGAAATAATGTTGAAGCAAAGATCATTTGGAAAATAAACAATGGAGACACTAGTATGTGGTGAGATACTTGGAGCGAATGGGGTGCTTTGGCTACTCTCTATCCAGATGATGTAACCAACCATAAAGCTAAAGTCACAGAGTACTTCACAAATAGAATATGATACCTTAACAAATTGAGAAGAATCCTTCCAGAATATATGGTGCAGCAGATTAGTAACATTGAGATTGGCCATGAGGATCAACCCGATTTTGCCATCTGGAATGCTACTCAAGATGGACAATTCTCCAACACATCTGCATGGAATATGATCAGACACAAAAGGGATAAGAACCATGTTCTAGCTTAGGTATGGCACACAATTCTTCCCTTTAAGATATCTTTTCTAACTTGAAGATTATTTTTGCGCAGGTTACCTTTCGATGAAATAATTAACAACTTTTGTAACAAGTTATCCTCTATGTGCTTCTGCTGCTCAAATCCTATGTGCGAGTCGATCCAACATATTTCATTTAAGGATAGACTGCCAACCAAATATGGAATTTTTTTGGTGCATTATATTGCTCAGCATTAGGCATCACCACTGATCTCCAAATGTGGTATTGAAAAATTGGAGGGATACAAGGCCTAAGAATGGGGTTCACAAACTACTCCTTCAAATTGTTTCAATTTGTATTTTCTGAGAAATTTGGTGGAGTTGGACAACTTGTAAATATGAGGAACAAGGAAAATATTTTACTATAAGAATGGAGGTGCAAATATAATAGACCATTAATGCTGCTCTTTCTATTGCCTTCTCAAAATTAAAAACAACTTGCACTTGGTCTCAACAATGCAAGACCATTGAACAACTCAAACCAGTAGTAGTATGGAGATAGGTATCTTGGCAAAAGCTTGGGGCAGGAAGGTTTAACGTTAACACAGATGGAAATTTTCTATGCAACAATTCAAGAGCAGGCATCAGTGGAGTTATCAGGAATGAACTAGGTTATTTGGTTATGGCATTTTCAATTCCTATCCAATGCAACAACTAAGCAGAGGCACAAACAGCCAAATATGGGGTAGACTGGTGCTTTAAAAATGGAATACGTGCTTTCGGTTTGGAATTAGACTCTCTGATTGTGACGAATATGCTGAAAAATGAAGACACCAACAATCTCAAGCTTAGAAAGATAATCAAAGACATCACCTCGACAGTCACTAGGGTAGAGGTACACTTCACCCATTGCTTTAGAGAAGCAAATCAAGTGGCGGATTTTTTAGCTACGTTAGTCATGTCTAGTGGAGACGGTACCTTCTACTACTCTTCTCAACAACTTTCGAAAGGGGTGAAGGGACATTTTCAACTTGACAAATGACAACTTCCTAGTATTAGAAGAAGATACTACAAAAGTAATTTCTTTCTAAGTTGAATTCATAGTTGGCTATGGAAGAGTTGTATAGGCTCTCTCTTCCATCTTTTTTTGAAGACCGCATCAGTCATGTTTCTTTTGAAGGTTAAGGTCCATGCCCCTCTCCTTTTTGTTATTTTTGCATGTGAATAGATATGGTAGGGGTCGAGCCTAACCCCCACACCAACGGCACTAGCCTTTGTGATGGCTTAATATAAAATTAAAAAAAATATAAATTCTATTTCAAAATCTTAATATTATCTATTCAGTATATAGGAGGTGTTTGATTATACTCCGAATATCTTTGTTCCGAACCAAACGATCCCTAGTTAATTAATAAAACAAGTGCTTATGTAGTGTTATCTAGTGAATTTGAACTCTCAAGTCCTAACCACTTATGCCTTATCCTTGAGCATATGGTTTTAAAGATTAACAATATTTAACAATTATGATTATGTCTTGTCTTTAATATATAACAGTACACAAAGTTAGCGAATCTCATTTACATTAAGAAAGACTCATTTGTTTTTTTTTTAAATCAAACCCGTGCAACAAAACTTCTGGCTCAGCTCTCTGTATTTGTTGTTGCTCAAAGCTTTCAAAGGTGACGTATAGATTATTCTTATTTTGTAGTAAATTGTTACTTAGCTTATTATTTTTATCAGATTAACAATTAATATATATCATAAAAATTTAGTTATAACTATTTAATTAATAAGTGATTCAATAAAATAATTTATCATTTTATAGAATCTAAACTCATTTTGGCTTTAGATTCTGCACACAGTAAAACTCCGAGCGTGGCTTTTATGTGAGCATGGTTAATTTTAAGTTTGTCAAGTGTTAATCATAGAATTTGACCTTTTTAAGCTTGCTAGGCTTTTCGAATCATGATAAGGTTATTTGTAATTGGGATATCTAACTGAAAATATAATCTTAAATTTATTCAATTTAGAACTTAATGTGAGTCTAGACATGCGAATCAATATAGAAATGAACATTTTGCAAGAATCACCTAATTTTTAGTATTAATAGCTTTAAAACTTTTTAGTTACTTTAAAAGAAAAAGCTTATCATCACATTTAACTTTTACCAAACATATTAACGAATTATTTTTAAGCTTCTACGAATTTATATATCCAAACCTGTAATTACTTATTCATCAAAAACACTCGTTGATAACTATTTCTATTCAACTAAGGGAAACGGACTTCATGTGTACCAGTTTTGTATATTTGAAGGGTTAGTGTATCACATGATACATGCATGACGGACGAAAATGAATGAAGATCCAAACTTAAGGGACTATACTGAATTTTTCTGTTGAAAGTGCGCCAGAAAAATGATGCGTATTAAAAGTAAAAAAAGGGCATAATAAGCTCTGTAGCTAATCACTGATACAAAAGAAAGCGTAATAATAAGCGGGGTGGAGCTAGAATTTTCGTGATGGTTCGATCGAATATAATAGCTTTTTCTTACATAGTATAAAGTTCAAATCGTAGTTCGGACTCCCTAATGTATACTCCTTACGTGCCCTCTTGTGAAGATAATAAACCTAAACCTCCTCCCCCCTCCCCCCTCCTTAAATTCAAAGCATTACAATTCGAGTTCCTTTCTACCATGGCCAAGAAACATCATCTTTCTCGTCCGAGTTCTTCTCGAAGATCCTTTTTCTCACCAAAACTTGCAATCCAAGAATTCATGATTTGTAGGGTATGCTTTATGATCAACTGCCAAGGAATAAAATCACCTATTTTTACCTAGCAATGGATTAATCCAATCCAAGCCCTTCAAAATATGATGACTTTTAGAGATCATAGGCTCTAGAAACCACAAGAAGGTGATGCATCAATGGCGGATTCAGAGTTTAGACGTTGAAAATCTGAGTTCAGATAATCACTTCTGAAAAGTATATCTAACTCTTATATAGTATGTAGTATTTGTTTTTCTTGCACATATATAGGGTCTGCCAAATACGCAAACTCATGATTAAATCTGCGCGCTGTGATACAACTCATGGGAAATAAAAGGTGTATATGGACAATGAGCTTCATATAGAAACTTTTGCATTGATGTTTCTTGATTCATTGACATCAATAAATGACATACTTGTTGATCATCACATAAGAGGCAAAAGAGAGGAGAATAGGAATAAGATAAATCATCTTCATGTTAACAAGGTTCAATTTTTCAGATTCTTCTTCAAAAATGGTTTCTAATTTGGGAGCATTTGATGGTTTTTGACAAGAGATATAAGGGGAAGGAGCTACCTCTACCAAATTATGGATGTAACTCATTTTCTTTCCCATGTTTGAAAAAGAAATAAGCTTTCTTTTAATGCAGGATTTTGATGGGAATTAAAGGCTTGTTAATATAACATCTTTGTGATTAATGGAACATAATGAAGTCTAAAATGTTCTTTATATAGTTGTTGAAAGAGAGCTAAATTGAAGGAAAACCTTTAAAAGTGATATATATATTTGGAAACAAGTGGATGGTAACATTTGAACCAAGTGTGTGGTGAGATAATTTAGTAATAGTAATATATTATTCTTTTAATTTATTAGATTTTGGTGTAGTCAAAGCAAAGCGAAAAGGATGGGGAGAAGTGGGTAAACCCTAAAAATAGGAAACATGCATTAATTATTTTGTAATTTATGATATTTCGAAGATTTTAGGAAATCTTGAAAACGTGCAAGACACTATTTGGTATAACATACTAAGTCAAAGTAGAATGGAGCAAATCCTAATATCTTGCCTAACAAGCAAAACAACTCATGTATAATAAACCAATTTTATGTAATTGTTCTATAATGGTGGTATTCTGTTTAGCCTTCATGATTTCGATTATTCAACAAGGTATTTAGCTTGCACAAATTTCAACTATTCTAGGAGCTGTCCACTACCTCCTATCAATACAAGCACGAGCAACTTTGTCTACTAGGGGTGGGCATCGATCGATTCGGTTATGAATATATATATTATCGATTTAGCTTATCAGTTATCGGTTTACAAATTTGATAAATCGATAACCGAACCGATAAGATATCGGTTATCGGGTATCGATTAGCGGTTATCGATCATTATTGGTTCGGTTATCGGTTTACCCGATAAGATAACTCAATCTAGAGTTAAGAAAAAAAAAATAATTCACTGGAGTTAAGCAAAAAAGAGAAGAATTCAAAAAAAATATACTAAAGACTTACGCTATGAGTAACTAGTAAGGTCTATGAAGAATGAAAATGAAGCAACAGAAAAGTGCGGTTGAGAAAGAATAGGAGAGAATGAACTGAAGTCCTAGCATTTGTATATATTTAAGGGTAAAGTCGTAATTTTATTAATTCTTATTGATTTATCGGTTAATCCATTAACAAAATTTGCAAACCGATCAAGGCCCGAACCAATAATCCAATAGTGAAGAAATTCTAAAACGTTATCGAGCTGTTAACCCAATATAAATAACTCAATAAACAATTAATGGTTCGAGTTATCGGTTTTACCCGATATATGCTCAGCCCTATTGTCTACCCAAGTTTAGGCTGACAGAAAAAAGTACTCAGCATTTTTTATCTCTATTGTAATTTGAACTATGAATTCCCTTTGTTTTCATGTCTTTGTTTGATTTTGTACAACATCTATTTAATTTTTTTTCATGGAAATTTTTTTTGTCTTGGAGGTTGATTAGACTAGAAAGTAATATACTTGGAGATTTGATTTTTTTTTTTCGATGAAGAGATTTGATATTGACTGAGCAAATTAAGACAATTTCTAAGTCATCTATGAATCGAATTGTTGATCAAGTACACAAATTGATTATAAAGATAATCTTTGTGAGCACGTAATTTTTGCCTCGCTTGAAATATTCCTATAGAATTCTTAAAATTAGGAATTTTCTTTTATTATTTGAATTTTAGGGAATTAATTGTATGATTTTGTATTTGTTTGCATTTTTAATTGATATAATTCATAAAAAAAAAAAATACAAAAATAGCACATTTATATTTAGGACCAAATTTTATATTTTTCTTAGGTTTATTAGTTAATTGACATTGCAAAAAATAAGAGAAAATAGCAATTTTGCATTTTTTTACTTTTGATTTTCGATTTTTACTTAGTTTTCTTTAAATTAGGATCTAGTTAATTTTAAAAAATTAGTTAGTTTAATTTCAGAGTTAAACTAGATCTTTTCATTTTAATTTTGTATTTAACAAAGTTCTAAAAATGAAATGAAATTAAACAAAAAACAAAAAGAAAAAAACAAAAAGAGAATTAATTGATAAGAAAATAAAAAGAGAAATAGGCCAGCCAGTTTTTGGGCTATTATTCAATTTAATTTGGCTAGCCCAATTGAAACACACTTGAACCGACCCAACCCAGCCCAAAATTACCCTGATCCGGTCCAGTGTTTTAACGCCCAAAACGACACAGTTTCTTGGCCTCTTAATCACGACCGTTGGATCTAATCAATCTAACGGTCCGGAACTAACGAGGTTAGATGATATATAAATGTCGGAAGTACCCCCTACCCCTCATTCACAGTCTCTAACACCACTATTATACACCACCCCTCTCCGTCGTCCGCCGCCGGCCGGAAATCGCCTCCGCCGGCGGCAAGTCTCCAGATACACCCAAATTTACACCATGGATCCCTCTTCATCACCCTAGTCCATATCCAGCCTTATTTTCTTTCAAATTCCCCTCAAACACCTCGAATAATCCAAACCCTAGCGCTGCCTCCGCCGTGCACGTCGGCGCCGCCTCCCAAACCTCCCCAAAATTACATCCCAGACCCTCCTCACCTTCTTCTTCCCAAATCCCAAACCAATTTCCCCCAAATCTAGCCATAATTCCTCGAATTTTAGATCTAGGTTTTTTTCGAGACTGGAATGAATTTTTAAAGGCTCACCAGTGTCGAATTGAGTTCCAAAATAAGGTTATGTGCTTGTTCTTGGCAAGAACAAGCATATAATATTATTTGGGGACTCGATTCAAGGTCAGGCGATTAGAAGGCCAAAATCAGTAAGTCTTCCTTTCTTTATTTGATTTTATTATAATAATTTCGTTTGATTGAATGTGACATTCCCTCATTGATCAATCATTATTCATGTTAACTGACTTAGGACTCTTAGGGTTTTAATTGATTTTTTTGTTCCGTTGATTCTGTTTTTGTTTTATTTTTATTTTGGTTTAATTTTTGTTCTGTTGATTTTATTTTGAGTTTTCTGTTGGTTTAATTCTGTGTTTGATTTCGATTTATGATCCATGATTGTTGTTGTTGATTATATGATATTAATTTTACTTTAGTTTCAATTTTTATTTGTTTGCTGGTAGTTCACTGTTTTTAATCTTAACCTTAGGACATTAGTATTAATTAGGGTTAAATCCTAGTTTTGGTTGGTTAATTCAATTTTTAGGTTTTCTTATTATAATTGGTGATGTTTGGTTATAGCTGAACCTTTCAGTCCCTATGAGTGACTAACTATGATTATTTGATCAAGTTGAAAGGGGCTGGGGTTTGGTTCGTAATTTTAGGACTAATGTAGGGGTAGTATACGCATTTCAAAATAGAGAATAAAGCAATAACTGAAATTGAAAACCCCTAAAACCTTCTAGATCGGGGTTCCAATTAAATTTCAGGAACTTGGTAGTATTACTTGACCAACAAGGCATAAAATGAGGGGTTTAAGTAGCTAAAAACAAAAATAAAAAGGACTAAATGCTAAAAAACCTAAAGTCTGAAGCAGCCCTAGTAACTTGCCTATAAAGGCACTGTTACTTAGAGCTGAAGTCAGATTTTGGAGGCATTACAGAAATACTGAAAAGTTTGAAAACTTCAGGCGGCCAAAAACCTTTAAAAATACTGTTCCATTGCTCCATTTGGAAAATTTTGGAGAGTTTCTTCACAATCTGAATCAATCCTTGTTCATCTAAGGTTCAGAATGGATTAGATATTAGCTATAAGTTCTGATTCAAAGGTTTGGGGCTTGCATTTGGTCGAAAATCACTCTGAACCCACTGTTTTGGATTTTATTTGATCCAAAGTTGGTGTGCTTGAGTCTGGGTTTCAATGTGTTCGCTTTTCCTTGGTTTGTGATAATCGAGTTGTTTGAGCTGTGTTGTTGCTCATTCAAAGCTGTTCTCCTAGCTGTTTTGATACCATTTCTGGGCTGAAAACTTGATCTCGAGTTGTCGATTGACTGCTTTTTGCTTGTTGCTGCCTAGCTGGCTTCAATTTCACTTCATTTTGTGCAAATTTCCAGGTAACTTTCAACCTCAAGTGCTATGTAAAGGTTGAATCAATATGTATGAACATATTTGAAGAGAAATGTTGGATAATCATTTGTTTTACATGGATTTTCTGATTTTATTTAGCTTAGATGCTTAGCATAGTAGTGCTATTTGAATAATTGTATTAATAGGACTATGTGGATTGTATTGGACTGCTAGACTTTTATAGCAGTATATGTGTACTGTTAATAGTGTTAGATTTAATTTCCTAAAACTTAAAGTTTAGAAAATGATTTTGGTTTAGTAATGTTAGTTTTAGTCTTATTAGTAGTGTTAGAATACATTATCCTGATTTGAATTCAAAAGCAGTAGATACACTCATCTCTAAAAATAACACTTATCATGTTTGCCTACTGAAAGATCAGAAATGAATATTAGTGGTTATGTCTAACTTCCAGCCTATGATTAAGCTTGTTTAAGGTGTATTAGTCGGGATTAAATATCTGTTAAGTTCCAGGTCAGTTAAGTAACTATCCATGCATAAATAGGTTAAATGAATTGAATGATTTGAATGATTTATTGGCTAAGAGTTAGTGTCTGATTTGAATTAATTGTGCATCTGTTTACAAACAAAATTGTTAACAGGCCCAAAGCCAAAAAAAAAAAAAAAGTTAGCATCAGACTTGGGTTTATTATAAGCCAAATGGTACACCTTGTCGTTTAATTGAGATTTGGGCTTGATGGCACAATCAGGAGCCCAAGCATCATCAGTCCCTTGTGAATTGTCTCATTTCATGGGGCTATGGACTGATTGGGAGCTTGATTTTGAGCCCAGTAACACTACACCCCCAAATTGGGCCTACGCTGAGGCCCAGCGTCTGGGAGAGTTATTACAAACTGACTGTATTTGCATTTTTCCTAGGATGATATCAAGGCCCAAAAGTGCTGAGGACTTAATTTCTTTTAAAGTTTGCAATTTAATTTGGTAATGCACGCTTAGGCCTTCCAAGTTAAGTAGCAAATTTGAATTAAGAGGCCTTCAATAAATTAAGATCCTCTTGTTTGAATTTGGACTTGATCTTGAGGCCCGAGTTTGTTTGAACATTTCTAATAATAGTCAATTAACAAATGCTAATTAATTAGGTCTTTAGAGACAATCCTTAATAGAGAATAATAGTTCCTTTGAGGGTGACGTTCAAAATAATTTGAGGTGCGCCGCGTCAAACAAAATCACAAATTGCGTGCCCCTCTTTTAAATACTCACATTAAAATATTTAGAACTCGGGACGTGCTATTTAGCGAATTTTCATGGCCTCCCGCAAAGTTAATAACGCGTTAGCCACTTTAGACGCGTTCTTTAATAAATCTACCTTCTTAAACTCGGGTGTGCATTTCATGTGACCCAAATCCAAATCCCAAAATGTTGAATAAAATGTATCGCTGGTCCGAGTGCATTTCATATGACATGATCCAAAAACATGTTTTAAACGACGTTCAATTTCCTAAAAATATAATTAAAAGCGGTAAGTAATTTTAAAATTGCACTATAGGATGACATGTATTAAAATCAGATTTAAGCCAATTATAATAGTTTAAGTGACCGTACTAGAATCACGGTATCCGGGGGTGCCTAACACCTTCCCTCGGGTCAACAGAATTTCTTATCTAGAATTTCTGGTTCGCAGACTCCATTCGGGAAGTCGAAATTTCCTCGATTTGGGATTCAAGATAAACCGGTGACTTGGGACACCAAAAGCCAAACCTATCCCAAGTGGCGACCCTGAATAAATAAATAACGAATAATGTCACTTTAAATGGAAAAACTCCCTTATACATGATCCTTCAGGTAGGTGTGTAAAAAGGAGGTGTGACAGCTCTGGCGACTCTGCTGGGGATACGAACCCAGACTTTTGGTTCAGGGTTCAAGAATTCGAGCTTAGAATAACTGTTATATTTGGCTTTATATGATTTTTCTACATGTTCCATGCTAAATGTGCTAAATGTTTTACCGCTTTGATATTTGTTGAATTGGATATATAAATTGCTACGAAACCCTTCCTCTCTCTGAATCTTCTACATCATGCAGAAGGGTATACTTCGTGTAACTTCTCTTCTGTTTATAGTCTTTTCCCATTTAGAACGAGGTTCAGATAAGTTGCTAAGTCAGCAGAGCTTTTATATCCCCGATACGATGCCCCCCTGGCTCGAGTTGTCCGCTCGAGTAAGCCAGGTCTTAAACCTAGTATAATAAAGCATCAGGCCAGATCCCTAGTAGGAATGTTTGTTTGTATCATGTACATTTAACTTAGGGGACTCAACACAGGGGTTGGGTCCATCTAGGATAGGTGACCTGAAATGAAAAGACCATCCTGATGCATCTTACGTGCTACTTGTACATTTATGTGCTCGGCTTTGTATGTTGACCGGCTTGTAAATAATGGGAGAGATGTTAAAGGAAAATAGCAGTGTTAGGGTTAAGTGAGGGTAACCACATATTTTGAAAAACCCAATACCCAAATAGTACTGAAACTCTTCCGGATTTTTAAAAAAAAAAAACAAAGAATGATTTTTTGTTTTCAAAATATATTTGGTTTTGACAAATCTGTCCGAACTACGCCAGTTTGATTCTCACCGGATGTGAGATATGTAGGCAATCCTCATCGGGTCCAACTTCCCCTTTTGCAAAAATAGCCAAAAATAACAAATTTTTTAATTTTTGTCACAAATAAGTCGGGTGATGCCATTCTTGTTAAAATAAGCCGAATGTCCCTAAAAGGGCGCCGGAAGGCTGTTTTTGCAAGAACAGCTACCTTGAGTCATTTTTTTTAACGGTTAGCGGGCACAACCTTAAAATCTTCTTTCCCCGGAGTGCTGAGAGGCCGTATCCACAAAACCATATCTTTGTTTTTCTTAAATAAAATTTTTGAAAAAATAGCCACTTTTTTCTTTTGGGTCAAAATAAAGCCTTAAATCATTTTTAAATAAATATGCAGGATGAGTACAGTTGACATTGAATCCTTCTCAGTCCTGAGTGAGATCCCTTTGAAGCTTCACATGTGGTGGAATGACCTAGGAAAGGGTAGCAGAGAAACGGTGGAAAAGATTTTGGGTGGCCTCGTCGGATTATTGAACATTAAGCCAATGCCGGATATTATTGAAGCATTGATACCTTTTTGGGACCCAAATCGCAACGTGTTCCGGTTCTCAGACTTCGAGCTTACACTGACATTAGAGGAGGTTGCAGGGTATGCAGGCCTTAACGGAAACCTCAGGAGTCGATATCCATTGGCGCCGAGACCGGTAACCCTCCACATATTTCTGGATTTGTTGAGTATCAGCCGGGATGTTCAGGATAAGAATCTATCAGAGGGGTATTGCACACTCCACTTCTTGTACCACCGATATGGTAACCCACGAGTTTTTGAGGAGACCAACACTGGTTTAACACACGCTGGAAACAAAAATAAGTGGTAGGAACGGCGGGGATTGACTTTCATGGTAGCTTTCTTGGGAGTCGTGATCTGTCCCCGAAAAGATGGTCACATAGATATTGGCATCGTAGGAATGCTAGATGTGGCTATAAAGAAAACCAACAGCATGGTGGTTCCTCTGATTGTGGCTAAAATATATCGAGCTTTGACCAAATGCCGAGAAGGGGAAAAATTCTTTCAGGGTTGCAATTTGTTGCTACAACTATGGATACAAGAGCACCTCTGTCATCGTACTAGGTACATGAACTATGGTTTGACCGGGTTGAGCTGTATTGAAGAATTTAAAACCCAGGTAACATGTATTGAATTTCCTAAAGGTACTGAGGCTTGGCTATCATGTTTGAGATCTTTGACCACTGACAAAATTGAGTGGGCTTTCGGATGGCTTACCATTACTGAGACAGTATACACATCAACTGAAGTACCTTATATTCTTTTAATGGGCCTTCGGAGTATCCAACCCTATGCTCCCTACAGGGTCTTGCGCCAATTGGGGAGATTTCAAACTGTCCACGGTGATGAAGACCTGAGCAAATAAGTCATCGAACTAGGCTCGAAAGCTGTATATCCAGAGGGAAAAATTCGCCAGATATGGAATGAATGTAGATACCTTGAGCCTAATACTATAGTGCGGGATTGGGCTAAAGGCGAAGTGGACCCTAAATAATTGATTTGGTTTGGCAAAAGATTCCAAATTCCTGAGAGACCCGCGGAGAGGCCACATGTCCAAAAATTTACTGACGGTGGGCCTAGGTGCAATGGGATTGGTTAGCCAAAAAGAATGAATACAGGGCCTGAATAGGAGTATTGGAAAAGCAGGTTCGGGATTTTCAATTTGAAAACAGCTAGCAAGCCGCAGCCGATGAAGGTGACAAGAAGAATCTGACCCAAGAAAATGAGACTCTTAAGGCTCAGATCCGACAAATAAAAATAGCTGCTAACAACCAAGAAAGAAGCCGGGCCGATGAAAGGTTGATAAGGAGGCTGAAAAAGCAAGTCTTAGGGTGCCAGGAAGATTTGGAGAAATCTGAAGGGAATATAGCAAAACTCCGGGCACAGTAGGCAAACAAAATAGACGAAAGGGACCAATTTGTACAGCAGATGAAAAGAAATTATGAGGGAACTATTGCTAATCAGAAAAGAAAAGTGAATACCCTTGAAAACGAGGCAGTCCAGTGGGCCAAAGATTTCCAGGCTGAGAGGGAACATTGCTATAGGCTAATGGCCAAAATGGAGAAAGAAATTTAGCAGTTACAAGACTATCACCTCCATGACTCCCAGGTGCTATAGGCCCGCGGTCAGCAAATAAGTTGACTACTTCAGGAGAAGGGCAGGATTAGAGAAAGAATTAGAGCCATCGCAGATTATATCGTCATGAAATGTCAAGCAGGTGAAATAATGAGTCGCACTACCTTCTTTGCTACGGTGATGATTTTTGTTTGGCAAGTTATGAATGATCTGGAGCAATTACAAGGGGGTCTTGCGCATAGGCCTGCGGCGATGTCGGATGACGCCCCGCGGGCACCAGGATTTGAAGCTTTAATGTATTCTTAGTTATTGACTCTGTATTTTATTATTTTGAGTCTGTTTTGTAATTTTCCCTTTTAAGAAAAACAAATAGTTTAGTATCTTTGTAATCAAAGATTAATGGAAAATTGAAAAATCCCAAAAAAATTATTTTCTTATTTTTGCATTTATCTGCAAGAACTACGCTTGATCTGATTCATGCGGGGTCATGATACGTAGGAAATATCCATAAGATTCGATCGTATCCCTAAGAAAAAAAGAAGAGAAAAGAGCAGAAGGAAAATAAAAGGAAAATGAGAGAGGCACAAAAAGAGAAAATAAGAAAATCGAGAGAAAGAAACCATGGCAAAAAGCATAGGCAAGAATGACAGAAAATGAAAAAAAAACAGAGAGAAAAGGAAAATGAGAGAAAACTAGAAAGAGAAAGAAAAAGCAGGAAAAACAGAGTGTGGAAGTTAAAAGAAAAGGAATGGGAAGAAAAGCCGGGATGACGCATACAACCGCTGCAAACATGTAGACACTCATTTAACTGTATAGGTGCATCACACCCCAATGTGCGGTTACCTATCTGTTACGTGTCTCAAACTAACCATGTGTTGCTGTCAATTTCCAGCTTAGGTTTTTAGAAACGGTGGTTGGTTTTTGGTAAATTGGCATCACATCGGTATTTTACCAGATCAAAAGGAAGTATAGAAATGTCGTCTGAAATGGCTTTGCCACCAGTTCTCATCACCGAAGACAGCCCTATCTCAGGGATCCCGGCTTCCGAGTCTGCCACAGCTGAAGAAAACCGGATATTACGTCTCCGAGTTATGGAGATATGGGATGCATGGACCAATGGAAGGGAGCCTCCAAATGCTATCCCCGGCTTTCCTGAATTGTTCCCTAGATCCGGGGGTACTTCTAACATTCCCATCAGTCATCCGAATACTCAATGGGACAACCTACCATGTCTGCTCACTTTGTAGGAACACCTTCTGAGGTACGCCCCCAGGTGTTCACATCAGGAGTAGCCACCAATATTTTACCGATCCACCATGCGCCGCCACCATACAACCTTCGCTACCTAGGCCCGCTTTTGATCCCTCATCCTTCACTTTCCAAAATCCTATTTTTCAAGCGGATCCTCCTCAATATCCCACATACACTTACTCTCAGCCACCCCAGTTTGAGTTTACACCTGGACAAGACAAAACTCTTAAAGCTCCCGAGCAAGATGAGATGGCAAAGCCTAAAAAACATGGATCAGGACATATCTCGATGGCACATTTGGGACGATCTTGCCAGAGATTTTGTTCGACAGTTTTAGTACAACATAGACATTGCGCCAGACCAGAATTCCTTGCCGAATCTAAAGAAGAAATCCTCAGAAAATTTTCGGGAATATGCAATTAAGTGGCGCGAGCAAGCATCGAGGGTGAAACCTCCAATGGATGAAGTGGAAATGGTCACCGTATTTCTTTAGGCCCAAGAAGCCGATTACTTCTAGAACATGATGTCAGCTACGGGAAAACCTTTTGCAGAGGCGATTAAGATTGGTGAGATGGTGGAGAACAGTCTGAAAACGGGTAGAATCTTGAGCCAGTCAGCCATTAGAGCAACCTCCCAAGCCATTCAAGGCGGGTTTGGAGGAATGTCTAAGGTTAAGAAGAAAGATGAAACGTCTATGGCAGCATCAGGGGCAAGAAGACATCGTGCTCCCAGACCCATGTTTTTCGAAAGAACCCCTCAACATTACTACCCTCATCATGAAATGGCTTATGCTCCTCCACCTTATGCGTTCATGAACGCTCAACCCTTTGCCCGGCTGCAGCCACATGCCAATAGAAATCAAGCCCCATTCCTAAGAAATCAACCTCTCCACTAGAATCACTATAATCCTCGTCCTCCGCAAAATAACTTTCCTCACCGGGAGCCATCCGGAAGACAAAATTTTACCCCAATTAGTGAATCTTACGCTAATCTATTCCTGAAACTTGTCCAAATGGGTCTACTGCAGCCTGTCCCCCAAACGAGGCATAACCCAGCATCACCTGCCTTCAGAGCCGGTGTTAGGTATGCTTATCATTCAGGGGTAGAAGGCCATGATAAAAATGACTACTGGACTCTGAAATGAGCGGTGGAAAAATTGATAGAGCAGGGAAAGATAGTGCTGAGGGACGAGGAGGTCCCAAATATGACTAACAATCCATTGCCAGCCCACAATAATGGGCCTGTGATTGGGATGATCTGTGAGGATAAAGAGTTCGATCCGGCATTAAAGTCCATCATTGCTATTGCTGATGCAGAAAGAAAGCCAAAGGCTGCCTTGAAGCAAGATAAAGGGGAGAAGAAAAACAAAGTTACCAAGACAGAACCAGAAAAATAAGCTGAAACCAGAACAGAGGCAATACCTCCCAAAGATGGAATTCTCTATATCCCGCGAGGCCGTCAAGAAAAGCAGCTGATTATGAGCCCTCCAAAGAAATTGGAAGTGAAAAAGGGAACACAAGTGTACGTACCCAAGCAAGCCTATATGGTGTGCGGGACAATTAAATCACCTCGTCTGAGTGAGCCAGTGGTTATTGGATGCGTACCACAGAAGCCTATGATAGACCCTACTGCAGTGCCCTGGAATTATCATCACATGGTAGTTACGTATAAAGGAAAAGAGATATTGGGAGAGCTTCCAGAAAATCCCTTTGTTGAAAAATATTCCAACATAAAAGAAGTAAACAATGCCACCAAAAGGCGTTTCCCGCCTAAGAAACCTGTGAGTGCTGAGGAAGCATAAGCTTTCTTTCAAAAGATGAAAATGGCCGACTATGAGGTGGTCGATCAGTTGCAAAAATGTCCCGAACAAGTGTCTTTGCTGTCGTTACTGATGCAATCCCCTAAGCATCAAAAGGTTTTAATGAAAACACTGAATGAGGCATACGTGCCGGTTGAAACCTCTGTGGAACAACTAGAAAGGACGGCGGAAAGATTCTTTGTTGTCAATCAGATTTCATTTAGCAAGAATGACCTGCCTCCAGAAGGAGCTGCTCACAACAAAGCCTTGCACTTAACTGTTAAATGTGAAGGATATTATGTAAAGCGGGTCATGGTGGATGGAGGTTCAGGGGTAGATATTTGCCCACTCTCCACACTGCAATGTATGGAAATCGGGACTGGAAGGATTCGTCCCAACAATGTCTGTGGGAGAGCCTTTGATGGCATCAAAAGAGATACCATCGGGGAAATTGACCTAATTTTGACTATTGGACCGGTGGACTTCGAGGTGACTTTCCAAGTGCTGGATATGGATACGTCTTATAGTTTTCTTCTGGGAAGGCCTTGGATCCATGCCGCTGGAGCTGTACCTTCTACCCTCCACCAGATGGTGAAATTTGAATATGAGGATCAGGAAATCGTGGTTCATGGAGAAGATAAACAGTCGATCTATCGGGACCCATCTGTCCTATGCCTAGAAGCGAGGGAAGGTAGTGAACACATTGTCTACCAAGCATTTGAAGTTGTAGTGGCGGATCATCATGAAGAAGGAAACCCTTGCCCTCAACCTTTCCTATCCAATGCCTCGATTATGGTGGCCAAGGAAATGATCAGACATGGTTTCAAGCCAGGAAAAAGGACTTGGAAAGTCTCTGTAAGGAATATCTGAGCTGGTGACTCTGCCAACGACCGAAAAGTTCTTCGGGATAGGTTTCTACCCTACCCTAGATGATGTAAAGTGGGCAAAATTAGAGAAAGAAGGAAGGATAGGTTTTTCCACAACCACTGCCACGTTTGTATGAAACCTTTGTCAAACCGAAGTACAGTAAGGAGGAAGATGATGGGGTTTTCACGGCTGAAGAAATTGAGGAAATATGTGGGGCAATGAGAAAAGTACTCTATGAAACCCACATGGTCCAGCCGGGAGAGGGCACTAGCACCGCTGAGGTGTTATACATGGGACCAAGCGCCAAGCTTCAAAATTGGAAGGCTATGCCGTATCTGATCAGGCGGGAGTCCCGGTAGACCTGTCCTGCTACTTTTTCTGCATCCCGAGTTATTCCAGGGTGTAACTCAGGTGTTTCTTTTAGTTTCTTGTCTTTAAATTTCCTAATGTAAACCCTATTATCTTCCCAATTCCAAGAAATGAAATCAATATTTCATCATTTATTTTTCTCTTTATTCCTTCTGTTTTTCTTTATTTTCCTCTTTTATTTCTTCTTTTCAGTTATAATAATGCAACTTTAAATAACATGACATGCTTGCAGAATCCATGCCCAGATCCAAACACGCTGTCTAATTATGAAATAATGAACCAAGAATCGGAATATGATGAAGAAGAGGCTTTTAGGGAAATAAATCAAGAATTGGAACAATTTGAGAATAAACCTAAGCAAAATATGAATGATACTGAGCCGGTTAACTTGCGAACTTCTAAGGAAATCCGGGAAACCAAAATAAGCATTCACATAGATAAGAAAACCCGAGATGCAATAATCTAACTCCTGTTTGAGTTTAAAGATGTATTTGCTTGGTCGTATGTCGACATGTCAGGACTGAGTGTTGATCTAGTGGTGCATAAGTTGCCAACTTACCCCGATTGCCCTCCGGTCCAGCAAAAGCAAAGAAAGTTTAAAACTGACATCAGTGATAAGATCAAAGAAGAAATCACGAAACAGTTGAAAGCGGGGGTAATTCGAGTAGTTTGGTACACTACATAGTTGGCTAATATAGTCTCAGTTCCAAAGAAAGATGGGAAAACCCGGGTGTGTGTAGATTATAGAGATTTGAATAGGGCAATTCCCAAAGACAATTTCCCTTTGCCCAACATCCACATCCTTGTTGATAACTGCACCAAGCATGAGATACAGTCCTTCGTGGATTTCTACGCAGGATATCACCACGTGTTGATGGATGAAGAAGACGCAGAGAAAACGTCCTTCACCACACCCTGGGGTACATACTGTTATTGGGTTATGCCATTTGGTCTGAAGAATGCTGAAGCAACTTATATGAGGGCCATGACTGCCATCTTCCATGATATGATGCATCAGGAGATAGAGGTATATGTGGACGATATAATCATCAAGTCCCGAACTCAGGATGATCACATTCGAGATTTGAGAAAGTTCTTCGAGAGGTTGCACAAGTATGATCTGAAGCTAAACCCGGCTAAATGTGCATTCGGAGTTCCGTCGGGCAAACTTCTGGGCTTCATATTCAGCATGAGAGGTATCGAGTTAGACCCAACAAAGATAAAGTCTATCCGGGATTTCTCTCCTCCGAGAACTAAGAAGGATGTGATGAGCTTGTTGGGCAGATTAAACTATATCAGCCGGTTCATTGCTCAACTGACTTCCACGTGTGAGCCCATATTCAAGTTATTGAAGAAAGATACATCAGTCAAGTGGACAGCTGAATGTCAAGAAGCCTTCGACAAAATCAAAGAATATCTGTCGAATCCGCCAGTCTTGGTCCCATCGGAGCTGGGAAGACCTCTTTTCTTGTATCTGACGATCTTAGAAAATTGTTTTGGCTGTATCCTCGAGCAACATCATATAATTGGAAAGAAAGAACATGCAATCTATTACTTGAGTAAGAAATTCACCAGTTATGAAGCAAAATATACTCTGTTGGAATGAACCTGCTGTGCCTTGACTTGGGTCACTCAGAAGCTAAGACATTATCTGCAAGCCTACACCACCTACCTCATAACCAGGTTGGATCCTTTAAAATACATATTCCAGAAACCGATGCCTACAGGGAGATTAGCAAAATGGCAAATCTTGCTCACGAAATTCGACATAGTCTATGTCACCCGCACAACGATGAAAGCCCAGGCATTGGCAGATCATCTGGCTGAAAACTCGGTTGACGAGCAATACCAACCGTTGAGCACTTACTTCCCAGATGAATAGGTAAATTCAATAGAAGTGATCTCTGAAGACACCTATGCTTGTAAAATGTTCTTTGATGGAGCGGTAAACACCAGAGGTGTGGGAATTGGGGCAATCTTGATCTCACCCACTAGTCAACACTACCCGGCTACAACCAGGCTTTGGTTCTTCTACACGAACAATATTGCTGAATATGAAGCCTGTGTCATGGGTATGAATATAGAGACTGACCAAGATGTTGAAGAGTTATTGATCATGGAGGATTCTGATTTGATTATCTGGCAAGCCCAGGGAGAGTGGGAGACCCGATATGTTAAGCTCATTCCCTATCGACAACATGTGGAAGATCTCAGCAAGCGGTTCAAGTCGATAGAATTTAGGTACATCCCTCGGTGTCACAATGAACTAGCTGATGCACTTGCCACTCTAGCTTCGATGCCGCCTTACCTAGGCAATGCCCATATTAATCCTTTGGAGATTCAATTCAAGGAAAGGCATGGTTATTGTAACATGATTGAAGCAGAGCCAACCATCCAGCCATGGTATCACGACATTAAAAGGTTTTTGCAAATGCAAGAATACCCTGAGCAAGCTACTGGAGATCAAAAGAAAACCATCAGACGGCATACGAGTGGTTTCTTCTTGAGTGGTGATGTCTTGTATAATAGGACCCCGGACCTCAACTTGTTAAGATGTGTTGACGCCAAGGAAGCTGGAAGAATTATGCTTGAAGTCCATTCGGGAGTGTGCGGACCTCATATGAATGGGTATGTTTTGGCAAACAAAATCTTTCGTGCAGGATATTATTGGATAACTATGGAGAAGGACTGCTTCATCTTTGTCCAGAAATGCCATCAGTGTCAGGTGCACGGTGATTTAATTCATGCACCTCCAATAGAACTGCATCCTATGTCAGCACCTTGGCTATTCATTGCATGGGGCATGGACGTCATTGGGCCAATCGATCCAAAAGCCTAAAATAAAATTCATATTGGTTGCTATTAACTACTTCACTAAGTGGGGTGAAGCCATTACTCTCAAGCCAGTCACCAAGAAAGCTGTGGTGGACTTTGTGCACTCTAATCTTA
The DNA here is from genome assembly GCA_026770625.1 of Nicotiana glauca. Classification (NCBI taxonomy): domain Eukaryota; kingdom Viridiplantae; phylum Streptophyta; class Magnoliopsida; order Solanales; family Solanaceae; genus Nicotiana; species Nicotiana glauca. The sequence goes on along the minus strand of MU696321.1, from coordinate 182,950 downwards.
TCTACCGTTTCAGCATTCCTACAACTATCATCACCGACAATGCTGCAAACCTGAATAGTCGTTTGATGGCAGAGGTATGCGAACAATTCAAAATAATGCATAGAAATTATACTCCCTATCTGCCCAAATCCAATGGTGCTATTGAAGTAGCGAACAAGAACATCAAGAAGATTTTGAGAAAGATGATTCAGAGCTCTAGACAATGGCATGAAAAGCTACCTTTTGCATTATTGGGATATCGCACCACGGTACGTACTTCGATAGGAGCAACCCCATACTTATTGGTTTATGGAACTGAGGCTGTTATACCCGCAGAGGTACAAATCCTTTCGCTTAGGATAATCGTTGAAGCATAGATTGAGGATAGTGAATGGGTCAAGACCCGGCTGGAACAGTTGTCATTAATTGATGAAAAACAGATGGCCGTGGTTTGTCACGGACAGTTGTACCAACAAATAATGGCCCGCGCTTATAACAAGAAAGTGGTCCCAGGAATTTTGAAGTGGGACAACTCGTGTTAAGACGCATTCTCCCTCATCAACAGGAAGCAAAAGGAAAATTTTCTCCTAATTGGTAAGGTCGATACATCATCCGAAAGATATTGCCGAGAGGAGCATTGTATCTGGGAGACATGGATGGAAATGACCCCGAAACAGCAGTCAATGCGGATGCAGTAAAAATGTACTATTTCTAGGCCCTCTACGGTGATGACTTTGTGCAATTGAGATGACGAAGGCTTTCCTTCCCGCTATCCAAACACTATCAACCCTTCGTAAACCCATTTGAGCCGGTTACTCTTTCTTGATTACCCTCTTTGGAACCCGAAAGTACTATCGAAAATAAAGAAAGGAAACAAAGGGAAATAAAAAGAAAAAAATGATGAAA